>JBBBDQ010000689.1:720000-844350 GCA_037127315.1 Ascarosepion bandense | reverse complement strand
TTACACGGGAGTGATCGAGAGCCTTCGTGAGTATTCGGGTGTGATCGAGAGCCTTCGTTATTACTCGGGAGTGATCGAGATTCTTCATCATTACACGGGAGTGATCAAGAGTCTTCATCATTACTCGGGAGTGATCGAGAGTCTTCGTCATTACTCGTGAGTGATCGAGAGTCTTCATCATTACCCGGAAGCGATCAAGAGTCTTCATCATTAAACGGGAGTGATCAAGAGTCTTCATCATTACTCGGGAGTGATCGAGAGTCTTCATCATTACTCGGGAGTGATCGAGAGTCTTCGTCATTACTCGGGAGTGATCGAGAGTCTTCATCATTACACGGGAGTGATCAAGATTCTTCATCATTACACGGGAGTGATCGAGAGCCTTCGTCATCACTCGGGTGTGATCGAGTGCCTTCGTCATTACTCGGGAGTGATCGAGGTTCTTCGTCATTACACGGGAGTGATTGAGAGCCTTCATCATTACTCGGGAGTGATCGAGAGTCTTCATCATTACACGGGTGTGATCAAGAGTCTTCATCATTACTCGGGAATGATTGAGAGTCTTCATCATTACTCGGGCGTGGTCGAGAGTTTTCATCATTACACGGGACTGATCGAGAGCCTTCGTCATTACTCGGGAGTGATGGAGATTCTTCGTCATTACACGGGAGTGATCAAGAATCTTCATCATTACCTGGGAGTGATCAAGAGTCTTCGTCATTACTCGGGAGTGATCGAGAGTCTTCGTCATTACATGGGAGTGCTCGAGAGTCTTCGTCATTACACGGGAGTGATCAAGAGTCTTCCTCATTACTCGGGAGTGATTGAGAGTCTTCATCATTACTCGGGAGTGATCGAGATTCTTCATCATTACATGGGAGTGATCGAGGGCCTTCGTCATTACTCGGATGTGATCGAGAGTCTTCATCATCATTGGGGAGTGATCGATAGTCTTCATCATTACACGGGAGTGATCGAGAGTCTTCATCATTACACGGGAGTGATCGAGAGCCTTCGTCATTACTCGGGTGTGATCGAGAGCCTTCATCATTACTCGGGAGTGATCGAGAGTCTTCATCATTACACGGGAGTGATCAAGATTCTTCATTATTACTCGGGAATGATTGAGAGTCTTCATCATTACTCGGGCGTGATCGAGTGTCTTCATCATTACACGGGACTGATCGAGAGCCTTCGTCATTACTCTGGAGTGATGGAGATTCTTCATCATTACTCGGGAGTGATCGAGAGTCTTCGTCATTACTCGGGAGTGATCGAGAGTCTTCGTCATTACATGGGAGTGATCGAGAGTCTTTGTCATTACTCGGGAGTGATCGAGTCTTCGTCATTACACGGGAGTGATCAAGAGTCTTCTTCATTACTCGCGAATGATTCAGAGTCTTCATCATTACTCGGGCGTGATCGAGAGTTTTCATCATTACACGGGACTGATCGAGAGCCTTCGTCATTACTCGGGAGTGATGGAGATTCTTCGTCATTACACGGGCGTGATTAAGAGTCTTCATCATTACTCGGGAGTGATCAAGAGTCTTCGCCATTACTCGGGAGTGATCGAGAGTCTTCGTCATTACATGGGAGTGATCGAGAGTCTTCGTCATTACACGGGAGTGATCAAGAGTCTTCCTCATTACTCGGGAGTGATTGAGAGTCTTCATCATTACTCGGGAGTGATCGAGCGTCTTCGTCATTACACGGGACTGATCAAGAGTCTTCATCATTACTCGGGAGTGATTGAGAGGCTTTATCATTAATCGGGAGTGATCGAGAGTCTTCATCATTACACGGGAGTGATCGAGAGCCTTCGTCATTACTCGGGTGTGATCGAGTGCCTTCGTCATTACTCGGGAGTGATCGAGGTTCTTCATCATTACACGGGAGTGATTAAGAGTCTTCATCATTACTCGGAAGCAATCGAGAGTCTTCATCATTACACGGGAGTGATCAAGAGTCTTCATCATTACTCGGGAGTGATCGAGAGTCTTCATCATTACTCGGGAGTGATCGAGTATTCGTCATTACACGGGAGTGATCAAGAGTCTTCATCATTACTCGGGAGTGATCATGTGTCTTCGTCATTACATGTGAGTGATCGAGAGTCTTCATCATTACAAGGGTGTGATCAAGAGCTTTCTTCATTATACGGGAGTGATCGAGAGTCTTCATCATAACACGGGAGTGATCAAGAGTCTTCATCATTACTCGGGAGTGATCGAGAGTCTTCGGCATTACTCGTGAGTGATCGAGAGTCTTCGTCATTACATGGGAGTGATCGAGAGTCTTCGTCATTACACGGGAGTGATCAAGAGTCTTCATCATTACTCGGAATGATTGAGAATCTTCATCATTACTCGGGAGTGATCGAGAGTCTTCGTCATTACATGGGAGTGATCGAGAGTCTTCGTCATTACACGGGAGTGATCAAGAGTTTTCATCATTACTCGCGAGTGATTTGAGAGTCTTCATCATTACTCGGGAGTGATCGAGAGTCTTCGTCATTACACTGGAGTGATCGAGAGCCTTCGTCATTACTCGGGTGTGATCGAGAGCCTTCGTCATTACTCTGGAGTGATGGAGATTCTTCGTCATTACACGGGAGTGATCAAGAGTCTTCATCATTACTCTAGAGTGATCGAGAGTCTTCGTCATTACTCGGGAGTGATCGAGAGTCTTCGTCATTACATGGGAGTGATCGAGAGTCTTCGTCATTACACGGGAGTGATCAAGAGTCGTCATCATTACTAGGGAGTGATTGAGAGTCTTCATCATTACTCGGGAGTGATCGAGAGTCTTCATCATTACTCGGGAGTGATCGAGAGTCTTCATCATTACATGGGAGTGATCGAGAGCCTTCGTCATTACTCGGATGTGATCGAGAGTCTTCATCATCATTCGGGAGTGATCGAGAGTCTTCATCATTACATGGGAGTGATCGAGAGTCTTCATCATTACATGGGAGTGATCGAGAGCCTTCGTCATTACTCGGATGTGATCGAGAGTCTTCTTCATCATTCGGGAGTGATCGAGAGTCTTCATCATTACACGGGAGTGATCGAGAGTCTTCATCATTACACGGGAGTGTCGAGAGTCTTCTTCATTATACCAGCGAGATCGAGAGCCCTCGGCCTTAGACGAGAGTTAGATGGACGCATAGGTCCTATACAGAAACATTACTTTCTTAAATGTTATTGTTGTTAACTGTTCGTTGGTGTACTTGTATTTGGTTTATTGTACTGGGGTATAATAAATCTCTATTTATATATTCTCAGTGTTAAGAGTTATTTCTTGCACTATTCTTTCTCTGTTTATCCCCTCCCGGGATATAACAGTATCTATAATAAATTATTTTATTAATGTTGTTCCAGTAACAAAGTTTTGTGTTAATGAAGCCTTCAGATTTGTCTTCTTTGTCAATCTGGCAGGCAACCTCATTCCCTGCCGTGACAGGTTTGAAGCTTTTCAACGAATCAGCATTGATGGCCCATTGCATGATTGACTGGCAGTTGATCTTTCATGAAAGTTTTACAACGTAAAAGACTGGATTTTTGTGAATTTTTTTAGTCCATTCGTAAATTTTCTCGAAGTGATTATTTTAATATTAGTTACTTATTAACACACACAGACGTATGCTACTTACATTCTTCGGATTGTTGTCCTCATCTTTATTGGGTCCTGGGGATAGTGGTAAACTGATTGGGAGGTTATTAGAAGCATGGAACCACTTCTTAATTGCTGTTGTTCTCAGGTACACCCTGACCCAGAGTTGGTAGCACCTGTTAGGGTCTTAGCTATGGTCAAATAGTTAACCCCTAAACTGGGTTCAAAACACTATGAAAGTGTAAAAATCGACTTTTATAGAAATATATACATAAAAATAGACTTTTATAGAAAAATATATATTTTTAAAGGAAAATATTACCAAAAATACATTTTTAAAGACAAAATTATTACCATAAAATTTTTTTGACGGGGAAAAAATTATTCTCAGCAAAATATTTTTGAATACAAAACTAGAAAATATTTTCAGTTTTCTAAAATAAAAAAAAAAGAATAAAAACCAGAAATTTTCATTAAAATCTGACTAAATCAACCTTCTCACTATAATCGAACATTAAAAAAAATACCTTAAAACCCCACCCAACAGAGGTTGATATACCATTAAACAAAACTCAAACTCCTCATTTTTATTGCCATTATTACGACGTTTCGACCATTGTACCCTCCGGCCTTCTGCAGCTGCTAGGAATTTTGAACTGAACTCTTTTTCACGATCACTGGGGTATATGATTCTCATTCCATGTGAGGTGCCACTTCTGGTAGTAGCCATGTAGTTGTCTCCATTTAACTTAACTCTCAAAGCTATTCGATCACCACTGGTATTGAACTCACAACTCTTGAATCAAGACACTGAAAACTAACCAACGTCTATATCTACTGGGTCTTGTGTCCTTTGGGGTATCAACCCATTAATTTCTGGTACCAATTCTAAGCACATGAAGAAGTTTGGAACGTACAATCGCAGAAGCTTCGTAATAATAGCAATAAAGATGAGTACAATAGTCCGAACTATGTAAATAGCGTAAATATTTAATCTGTGAAGTATAGACAAACACGCAGTTACTGACATTTGTTCTATTCTTCGTTGTTATATATATATATATATATATATATATATAGTCATCCGCAGACAGATCTGTTTTGCTGTATCACAGATCATCAGTACGGTTAGATATCCGATTGCTTTTTAACCAGGATTGAGACCCGACCGAATTGGCGTCAGTCGGCAATTCTACTTCTGATCAATGGGCGCAAGGTAGAGGAGGCAGATTTTTTAGCATGTACATTATCATTATACACACGCCCAATAGCTGAGAGTGTTCTAATTCATTGCTGAATGATCGATGTGTAGATGCTAGAGTAGCTACTGTTTTTCAAAGTCTACTATTCTTATATATATATATATATATAATATGTAGATACAGGGTAGACCATAAGTCGAGCATCAAAGCATTAAAAACAATTCTGATATTAATAATAAACGTTATTTTATTAAAACCAATCTTAACTAATGAACTGAGAAACATGTTGTACACGCTGGTACAATCACAAATGCTCAAAATGCTCGCCATTTGCGTTGATGCACAATACCATCACTTCACGTAATTCTTTGGTGCGCTACTTATGACCCACCTTATATAGATAGATAGATAGATAGATAGATAGATAGATAGATTTTCACAAACTGAGATAGATAGATAGATAGATAGATAGATAGATAGATAGATAGATAGATAGATTTTCACAAACTGAGATAGATAGATAGATAGATAGATAGATAGATAGATAGATAGATAGATAGATAGATAGATAGATGGAAGGATGAGATAGATAGATAGATAGATAGATAGATAGATAGATAGATAGATAGATAGATAAGAATGGACTGAGATAGATAGATAGATAGATAGATAGATAGATAGATAGATAGATAAGAATGGACTGAGATAGATAGATAGATAGATAGATAGATAGATAGATAGATAGATAGATAGATAAGAATGGACTGAGATAGATAGATAGATAGATAGATAGATAGATAGATAGATAGATAGATAAGAATGGACTGAGATAGATAGATAGATAGATAGATAGATAGATAGATAGATAGATAAGAATGGATAGAGATAGATAGATAGATAGATAGATAGATAGATAGATAGATAGATAGATATAGGTCTCCAGTCCGTAAACGGTGAGGATAATCGAACAAGATTACCTTAATATAAAATAGTAAGTGGTAAATCTATATAGAGAGCGCGATGGATGTTATCCAAAGCGATATGAAATTTATAAAAGAAAGCTCAAAACGTCATTTCAATTGGTTATAAACTATAGCTCATTTCAATGAGTTAAATTGGCTCATTTCATCAGAACTTGCAATATTGCTTCCATCTGGTACAAAAATTGCAAAAAAATAAATTTATATATTTTAACAGATTTTAGATTATTACAATGGGTAATACATATTTCACTGCGTCCTGATGTTATTATCGCGGCTCATCAGACCCAAATTGTACAACAGCTGGTCCTCAATATATATATATATATATATATATATATATATATATATATATATATATGTATATATATATATATATATATATATATACAGAAATAGAGAGAGAGCATTAATATAAGTAAAAGTTTCTCACTTAGCTGAGTGATGTTACCTTCAGTATCACGACTCTAGAGTTTTGTAGGCGGACCCGTTCGTCTATTCTTCCGTCGTTATCGCAATTGACTGCTTATATTCGATTTTTTAAAAATTTTATGCACTTATCTTTAGTGTAAGTCTTTTCTGTGTTGTTCGTGTTTAAGCGCTCGTCTTTTCTTCGTTTTTCTCCACTTTTCACTCGCTCCTTAGCTTTTATTTTCTATTCTTTTTTCCTGATCTCAGGACATTCCAACCGTTTTTACTTATATATATATATATATATATATATATTCCATTTGTAAACGAGTTATTACGCGACTTAGGTTTCTACCATGAATGGTGAATGATTTTCAAGAACTGATTTTACCGTTTACCGTTTGTTTTTGTAAGAACGCTCACGTGACGGTATTTTTATGAACGCTCACGTGACAGGGAATATTTGAGCGCGTAATTTTGAAAATTAGAAGGAATTAAAGCGTTTTCATTCATGGGTGTCTGAACGTAAGAGATATTATTTAGTATGGTTACACTTAGTTATAATTCCTGTTCTTTTATTCAATAGTTCGTTTTTGTTTGGGAAATAGCATAATCTTATGTTATTCCCAAACAAAAATGAACTATTGAATGTGTCTAATCTTATTATGGCCAGAAACTAAGTAATTAAACAAATATATATATATATATATATATATATATATATATATATCCAGGTAAATATTTCCTTTTCACAACCAACATCTAACATTGTCTGATGACGAGATGAGAATCTAGACACATAGATATTTCCGTGTCACAAAGTATTTTAATTCATAATTATATATATATATATACTAACCACTGGACTCTAGTTCTCTCCCCACCCCCGTATAACCTCCCCTTTCTCTCCACCTATGTATCTGTCATCGCACCTGCTTTCTCAGCTTTCTATTGTTCCTTTCTAACTAGTTTGTACTCCGCACTCTTTTCTAATTAATCTTTTTACATTTATGTAGGCCCCCTGCACATCAGTGGCGTTTCCGCCTTGCTCGGGGTGAAATGATTCAAATATATATATATATATATATATAATAGAAATTTTGGTATTACAATGGGTTATAAAAGCATTATATCACTACACAAAAATGTAACGTTACAGAACATTATTGTTGTTCTTCTTCAGGTGATATTTTAAAAACAAATGGGGAAAATGATTTATTTTAGATAATATAAAATGGCTTTCTGGCTATTCAGAAAGTTAAGAAAGGGTAATTAGAATCATGGTGTATAAATTCTTCTAACCACTCCTTCTTGAATTTCTGAATTACCATAAATTCATTTTATATTTTCTCAAATAAATCCCTTTTACTATTTGTTCTTAAAATAAGAACAGTTAATGTTCTGATACATTAATTTTTGTTGTGTAGTGATACAATGTTTTTATAAACTGTTGTAATATCAAAATTACAATATTAAGCTCTACTCTGTATCGAGCACTTTTTATAAAAGTAAATCCTAGGAAAAACATCTTTTTAATCGATCTGTTCTTTTACCTCCTTATAATATATATATATATATATGTGTGTGTGTGTGTGTGTGTGCGTATCCCCGGCTATTCACCTCGGGGTTCTTGACAAAATCCAACGGAGAATCTGCAATGTGATCGATACCGACTTAGCAGCTCGGCTGCAGTCGTCTCTCACCGGCAGGACGTGGCTTCCCTGTGTCTCTTCTACAAATACTTTCACGGCTTCTGCTCCAATGAACTTAGATCACTGGTGCCTCTTAGGTATGAATTTACACGAGCTACTAGATTAGCAACTAGGTCCCAATCTTTTACAGTGAAACCGATAAAGTGTAACCGCAATTTCTACTCTAACAGCTTCTTTTCACGCACTTCCCACCTGTGGAATTCCCTTCCATTTACTTTCTTCCGCGACAGCTACAATCTCCAGGAATTTAAATGTAAGGTCAATAGACATCTCCTATCAAATTAATTCGCATCCAATCTCACAAACTCTTTTTCCATCTACTCCACCCGCATCCTCGGTATCCTCATCCGTCTATTACCCTCCTCCTGACATTTCCTATAACTAACCCCTCTTTCTCATTTTCCACATCTCCCAGTTCCTGGTGGCTCTTTGTACGCCTCCTCCTGTGACACCATGCAACCCTCGTTCCATCATCCACCTGATTAAGTCCTTCAAATATGTTATCCGCTGCTTTCCTTTGTCTCTTTTTCATCTATTCCTGTGCAGCTGCAGACATTAAATGATTCACTAACTTTTACTTCTATGTGCCCTGTCCTTTCAGGACGTAGGCGATCATGGCTTTCCACGTCTCCCTATCCCTGGCAACTCTTAGCACGCCTTCTCCTGTGACACCATGCAACCCTCGTTCCATCATCCACCTGATTAAGTCCTTCAAATATGTATCCGTTGCTTTCCCCTGTCTCTTTTTCCCTCTATCTGGCCTGTTAGCATCAAGTTCTCCAAGCTCTCTTTCCTCATTGCATGACCCAGGAACTTCAGCTGTCTCTTCCTGATGCTCAGTATTAATTTCCTTTTCGTTTCCATCATTTCCAAAACCTCATCATTGCTCACATGCCCAATCCATGATATCCGCAGCATCCTTCTGTAGAATCACATTTTAGTTGTTTCAAGTTGTTCCTTCATCTTTGCTGATATTGTCCAGCATTCACTGCCATATTGAAGAACTGACATCACATAGCAATCCAGTCCTCTCTTCTTTGTTTCTAGCTAAATTGTCCTGTTTCTTAATACTTTACTCAACTTCTGGAATGCCTCCTTGTGCTTTTAGATCTCAGGAATATAAATGTATAGAAACTGCTGTGACCACAAAATGAGGGGTCAGTTTATATATTGATTGTAATATGGAATTGATCCCCCACTTTATATCCAGTATTCTTTTGTAGAACCACATTTCAGTTGCTTCAAGTCTTTCCTTCATCTTTGATGATATTGTCCAGCATTCACTGCCATATTGAAGAACTGACATCACATAGCAATCCAGTCCTGTGCAGCTGCAGACATTAAATGATTCACTAACTTTTACTTCTATGTGCCCTGTCCATTCAAGACGTAGGCGATCGTGGCTTTCCACGTCTCCCTATCCCTGGTGGCTCTTAGTACGCCTCCTCCTGTTACACCATGCAACCCTCGTTCCATCATCCACTTGATTAGGTCCATCAAATATGTTTTCCGTTGCTTTCCACTGTCTCTTTTTCCCTTTATCTGGCCTATTAGTATCTGGACTGCATATATATATATATATATATATATATATATATATATATATATATATATACGAGATACTTCTAACAAACACACACATACACAAACACACAAGATGTGGATGACTAATATATTATGCTCTCATAATGACTGAGCTCTCTAGAGAAGAAAATTTTAAAAACAGTTTTCACTTTTGCGATATATGCGTGACTGTTCAGAAATAAATTGAGTTCTGTCGGTGACTGGCGTGTGTATACACTGCTTATATACAACAGGTTAAAATTTCAATTATCCGTTTTCGTGCGCTTTAGGGGGTGGCGACTCTGACTGATACCAAATCGGTCGAGTTTCGATCCCGGCCAGAAGTAAGTGGATGTGTCTAGCCACAGTGATTAGCTGTGATACAGCGAAACAGTCTTGTATGTGGATGACTTTAACTGGAAACAACTATTGCTTTTTAGTCTTTCGTGCCAACGTCCAAAGAGTCTGAGCTCCAGGACTATGGATTAGTTTTAAAGCTTTCATTACACCCGAGCAACGACGGGCTATACTGCTAGTATATATATATATATATATATATATATATATATATATATATATATATATATATATGTTCCTACATAAAAAGTAATAATTTTTTTGATGAAAAGTTTTTCTTTTTGTATTATTTAGTTTGAAGTCCAATACATTAAATTTAATATCTAAACTTATTTATAAATGGAACTTTGTCTGTGTGTGTGTGTGTGTGTCCGTTACCTATCGACTCCGAAACGGCTGAACCGAATTTCTTTAAAATTTACACAGTTGTACTATAAGTGTCTGCGAGTGTTCTTAGCTTGGTTTTGTGTCGAGGTACCTCCGATAAATATCGAAAATCGATAATCGAAAAAATCGTGTTATAGAAGGAGTGGTCCGATTTTAATCAAATTTCATACACTCATAGACAAAGACATAAGAAACGATATTCAGAAGTTTCAGGGTTGCAGTTCTTACAATAGTGCAGAAAGTCGATAATATATATTTATATAAGGCAATATTTGTTTGTGTGTCTGTTTATCTGCCCGTATGTCTGTATTTTTTTCAGCTCTTTTATTTTAGTTTTTGCTTCGGGTTTGGCTCTAAGTAGGTATAATTGTAGTTCTTAGTCTCAGCCATGATACCATTTACTCAGAGGACTTATTTAGCCTTCAAAATTCAGTTTACGACGAAAAAAACTTATTTGATATCGATGCCAGGAAATTAAAATTTGACTTACATCCATTCATTTTTCTTTCAGTCTATAGTTTTGCTTTAACTGGAAACAACTATTGCTTTTTAGTCTTTCGTGCCAACGTCCAAAGAGTCTGAGCTCCAGGACCATGGATTAGTTTTAAAGCTTTCATTACACCTGAGCAACGCCGGGCTATACTGCTAATTTCCTATAAGCAAAATACTTTTCTGGATTTAAAAACGAATTTAAATAGATTGGATTTTATAAATCATTAAAAATCGCTGATTTCATTCATTTTCTGCTATCCGTAAGCAAAATCTAATTAACTTTATTAAAAAAAAAATTTAAACTTTATTTGAAGAATATTAGCTGATTTAAAATTTAATTAACCTAATTTGAAACAATTATTACTTACCTTACTTTTCAATTAGCGCATAAATATCGCATCTTTTAACACGTATAGTCTTGTGCAAATTAACTGAAAAAAGACGAATAATGTCTTCCTGGGACCTTTCATAGTTTCTCAGATCACGGTTACGTCGTCTCTTGGCGTTGTTTTTTTCTTCCGACAGCATTTTCCTTTACGTTTTGGAGATAGATAGATAGATAGATAGATAGATAGATAGATAGATAGATAATAACTGAATGAGATAGATAGATAGATAGATAGATAGATAGATAGATAGATAGATAGATAATAACTGAATGAGATAGATAGATAGATAGATAGATAGATAGATAGATAGATAGATAGATAGATAGATAGATAGATAATAACTGAATGAGATAGATAGATAGATAGATGATAGATAGATAGATAGATAGATAGATAGATAGATAATGACTGAATGAGATAGATAGATAGATAGATAGATAGATAGATAGATAGATAGATAGATAGATAGATAGATCTTGTGAAAATTAATTGAAACAAAAGGGAATGTCTTCTTAGAATCGTTCACACTTTCCCTAATCCTGTTTACGTTGTCTCTTGGCTTTGTTTTTCTCTTCCGACAGCATTTTCCTTTACATTTTGTACTGATGGATCCAGTTTTTTCCCGTCTTATTGATAGGCTGACAATAACAATATCCGTGATCTCTCTGTAAAGCTTATCCGCGATTTCATGCAGCGTTTCAATATTGCTTAGAGTGACGCCCATCGCAGACAATGGCCGTTGGACCACTAATCGACAGTCGAGACAGTAGTGTCTGGGCGGGATAAAACTTGATTCAATCACGGATGAATATTTTTCAAGGCCAAACAAATTTCATTATACCCACCGAAAATAGATCCATGTTGCTGAACACCGCTTCAAATGAACAAATCTGAAGAAAAAATAGAAATCGATTACACCCTGTCACTCAAGTGGGTCTAAAATTTACCGTATGATGAAAGAAAGGAAACTAAAACAATTGTTTCAATTAAACTGCACACGAGTGTAGATAGGTGTTTTTATGAAGTGTTGACAGTTCCAATCTGATATTGACACCCTGAAATTTAACTCTTTTTTTTTTCTACGGAGGTTATGTATCCTTAAAAAGTACTTGACGAATATAATGTGTGTGACATTTTATAAATAGTGTGTGTGTGTGTGTGTGTGCGCGCGCACGCGGGGTGGGCACGCGCGTGAGTGCCTGGCATGCAAACATTTGTCTACTTGTTTATTTCCAGCTTTTTACTTTCATCTGACTAAAATATGATATCGATAAGGTACAGAGTTTACCGCTGACTGGGAGAACCCACCCACGTTCCGAGTTTCGCCAGTTAAATGATAAACAGATATGTGGAACTGCATCATCCCTATAATAAACTGTTTGACTATAGTGAAACAAATTTCGGCTAGATGTACACTACCGGCCACAATTATTAGGAAACCCCAGTTATTTTTTTAAAGGAATGATTTATTTCATATTATTATTAAGTGAATATGTCTAAATGAAAATAGAATGGTTCTTTTGTTATGGTTAATTTTCAAAGTTTTACAAGGCAGGAAAGCAAAGATGAACTCGTTCGAATCACCCTAATTTATTTTTCATTCTTTCATTGATGAAAATGCAATATCAGTCAGTTAAGTGTCATACGTGAAACACGCTTGGGCGATCATGTCTCGAAAGAGACATGACTGACTGGGCAGAAGATTATCCCGCAGTAGGTTGCCATTGCTTTCTGCGGTAGACTGATTGCCAGCCAAGGCTATAGAACCCAATCTGTTCTGTTATTTAACCCATCACTGGAAGGAATAGACGGATTAATACCTTTCCCAAGGGTATTTGCGCGTAAGTAAATGCAATGAATTCAACTGGAATTCGAACTCGGCTCCCCGATTTCTCGTTCCAAGCCAATATCCACTAATATAGGTAATTATTAAGTATTTAAAAATTCATTTGATGCGCATAGGACGATGCTTATGCAATATTAACAAAAGAACCAGTCTTTTCATTTACAATTATTTGGCAATAAATACTAAAAAGATGTATGAAATACATCATTTTTTTAACACTAGGGTGACTTAATAATTATGGCCGGTAGTGTAACTCTCAGGAGAGTAATTCATCTAAGAGAAGAAATAATTGTGGCTACACCTAATCATGGGAAAGGCGTCAGGAGTAAACTCTGAAGAGAAATCTATAGCTGGTGTCCCCAGGAAAGTCCGACGTCATAGTTTTGTTCTGGCAACTCCTGCGAAGAAACCAGGGCCAAGGTGTATTGCACTCTACCTTTCCCTTGGTGGCGTGGAGAAGGTGAGCGGGCTGCATGGGCAACTTACGATCTCTCATAAAATAAACCCTGCCTCGGCCTGCCTAGACCGATGACACATATAATACAACTATTGAGTTGTATTTTGCTGAAGAACCTCACCGGAAGTTAACATAACTATGGCGATAAGAAGATTGCTTAAATGTGCCTTCTGCGCAATGGCTCTGAGCATTAGTTCCGGTCGTACTAGATAAAAATTAAAATAATAGAAAGCAATTGGAAAACTTTTCACCTTTTGCTCAAGGTCGTTCTGAAACGGCCACGACTTGGACCACTTATCTAAACTTATTTTAAATGAAACTTTGTCTGTGTGTGTGTGTCTGTGTGTGTGTGTGTGTGTGTGTGTGTGTGTGTCCGTTACCTATAGACTCCGAAACGGCTGAACCGATTTTCTTGAAAATTTGGACAGTTGTACTATAAGCGCCTGCAAGTGTTCTTAGCTAGGTTTTGTGTTCAGGTACCCCCGATAAATATCGAAAATCGATAATCGAAAAAATCGGGTTATAGAAGGAGTGGTCCGGTTTTAATCAAATTTCATACACTCATAGATAAAGACATATGAAACGATATTCAGAAGTTTCAAGGTTGCAGTTCTTACAATAGTGCAGAAAATTTTATAGCCATACGAGGAAATCAAAATTTGACTTACATCCATTCAATTTGCTTTCAGTCTACGGTTTCGCTTTAACTGGAAACAACTATTGCTTTTTAGTCTTTCGTCTTTAAAGCTTTCATTACACCCGAGCAACGCCGGGCTATACTGCTAGTAATCTATAAGACGGTTTTAATCAGCACCGTTTAATCATTCTGTTTCAAGTAAATCACTTCAAGCTGTTTTATACCAATTAATGAAGGACTGTCTCTAAATCAATAATTTTTCATATATACATCAGGACATTTTTTGTTAAGATTGAAAAATTAAATTGCACACTTATGTACTAAAATTTGTCACAGAAAAAATTGGATTTATAGTATTATAAACACATAACTTTATTAATAACTCATTGAAAACAGTTGCTAATATTATATATAAAATTTGTCGATTGACTAAAAACTATATCGCGTTTGGTTTGTTTAACGGCATATCAACTTCTTATGGGTTATTTAATGCCTCGATTTCATTTTTGAACGAACTTTGGTGATTTCTTTTTTCACTATTAAAATCTATTACAACAAGTGTTTCTGGGTAAAAATTAAAAGAAATTAACTTAACTGGTGGTGAAAACAATTGGCTTTTTGGAACATTTTTAGAGGTATGGTTTTGCCAGTTTTAATTCTTGTCTGGACTGTTCTTTAAGTTATTTTTTCTCTCATTCCTTCTTTGTCATCAACCAGAAATGTCTACTTCAGGAATTCTTCCTTCTAATTTTGCTTTTTTTAAAAAATAATATGTTTATTTACTTATTTATTTATTTTATTTTATTTTTTAATTGATGTTCTCTGTGGTATTTGAGTGCTTAAATTTGGTTAAAACATTCTCATTTGAAATTGTTTATTTTTTCTTTCGTTGTTTTTCCTTTTTTTTTTATTCTGATGTTGTGCCAACTGGCCATTCATGTTTGCTTCTTGGGATCAATCTGTGCCTCATACCTCTCCACTTAATATATTAGAATGTTAATTAAACATTGCTAGGTTAACAAACTATGTTGGCAGCCGATATAACTCCGCGAAAAATTACTCTGATAAAAATATTCGAAGAAATTAACATAATTGGTGATAAAACCGATCTTTTTTTTTCTTGTTTTTTGCGGGGAGATTATTTTTTCAGAAGTATCACTCGGCCATTTTTAATCCTTTGTTGAATCTGTAATGGATATCTAGACTTTTACTATGTTAAAACTTAGTAACTATGTTAAAACTTAGTAGCTATGTTAAAACTTACTAACTGTGTTAAAACTTAGTAACTGTGTTAAAACTTAACTATGTTCAAAATTTAACTATGTTAAAACTTAGTAAATAGGAGTAAATAGGCTTTCTTGACGCCCGATCTATATTCATGGTGACAACGTCTCTTCATACTGAAGGTACTTCGTTGGAAGTTCCCTGGTTGCTATTTCCCGACTGGTGATTCGGAGCCCGAACTCTTGCGTAGCGTCTTGTGAGGCTGATCTGATCAACAGTCGAATAATGTCGGGATTCTTGCAGTGCTATGTCGCTCATGGATGAGTGTTCCTGCAAGCATCTCTAGTAGGCAACCCCGAGGCCACACTATGCTGCGGTGTGCGTCACTTCCCTTTCCGCATTTTACAGTCGACAACCGAGTGCTACTAGTACCCTAGATTTCTCCTTACCAAAATAATTCACCATGACTATAAGCAATCAAAGGTCTAATACTAAACCATCTCCCCCACCAAAAAACAAAAACACAGACAAAAAAAAAACTAAATTCCTCAACATTTCTTAACCAACATTCTAGGTACTCATACTATGTTTTGCAGTGTGGAATCGTTCCTGTTCGAAAAATCCCCAGACATCAAATCACTATGTGAAACTAATCTCAAATCTGCAATATCTACCTCTGATTTCTAGATTCCTAGTTACTTTTCCTGTTTTTTTTTTTTTTTTTTTTTGGAAGGACTCTAATGTTCATATGGTTGGCTTAGGATTTTATCTCAACAAACATCTCCCGCTGATTAGAGAACTCTCTATTGAATCTCTAGATCATTCTTACATGTGCCTCCGTCCCTGTCGACTAAAGTTAGTTAGCTATCTCTTTTTTCTCTAGCACTGATCTTCCCCATCACTCAATGTCTGTCACAAGTGGTGGACTTTCCCACACATTGCCCATGTAACCCTAAAGAACACGCTTCTACTCTAAATCTCTTCTTTACCTCTATCCTTAACTCATGTCATGCTATGAAGCTCTGCTCTCATAACAACTTAGATCACGCGGTGGTATCTGTAAACATTTCTTTCCTGAAGCCGGCATGGATGCTTTCATTTCATCTCCTTGATTCTCACTTGCATGCTCGGTTGCAATTACCCACAGGAATCAATTCTTCCGGATGTCCTAGAGAGGATACATAGATATATATATTCTTAATTACTTGACGTCATAACTATTGGAAAAATAAAATGATAAGACATGGTTAAAGAGAAAACACGTAACAAAAGCTTTCATAACTTGTAATAAAGTTTAATAACTGGTAGTAAAGAGAATTAACTGAGCCAACGTTGCCTTTGCTATTGTCTTTATCTCTATGGCCGTAACATATATATATATATATATATATATATATATAAACTAATGTTTGTAGGTACAAAATTTGTACACTACGTTAAAAACAAGGAATTTATAAACAGTTTCAAGAGCTCTTTCGTTCAACATCTCATTAGGAGAAAATCGTTGGAATTATAACTCAACCAAAAAGAACATCAGCGAAAATGAAGAGCAATATATATATATATATATATATATATATATATATATATATATGTGTGTGTGTGTGTGTGTGTGTGCGCGCGCAACGGTCTTTATTATAATAGAGAGGATATATATATATATATATATATGTATGTATGTATGTATGTATATTCTTTATTGCTCGACGACATAATTATGGAAAAAATAAAGTAATAAGGCACTGTTAAAGAGAAAACATGCGACAAGAGCCTTCATTACTGGTAGTAAAGAGAAAAAAACTGATCCGACGCTACCTCGCTATTGTCTCACTATCCATGAGTAACCAGAATATATATATATATATATATATATATATATATATATTCTGGTTGCTCATGGATAGTGAGACAATATATATATATATATATATAAGAAAAATTAAGTCAGACACGTTATTTCATTACAAAGGATTTTACATTTTCGTGTAAATTCCTTTATAAAGTAAAGACGGAAGCTGATGATGATTCGCCAGAAATAGGCCTATACTTCCGATTTACCATGAAATGACGTGTCTGACTTAATTTTTCTTATATATATATATATATATGAAAAAAGCACAAGATATAACAATCCAACCAGCATAATCAAACACATCTATAAGGAAAGAGAGCCCAGGCTATCAAACATTTGCTAAACAAAGCAATCTTTCATGAAAATAAAAGATTATGAAAATACCCTAAAGGAGTCTGGCCATAAGAAGAATTTAGAATACAAATTCCAGTCAAACTAACAAATGAAGAACAATAATAGAAATTGAAACATTATTTGGTTCAACCCACCGTTTAACTTAGAAGTAAAATCCAAACTAGGACAAATATCTTTTTAAATTAATCAATAAGCATTTCCCAAAAAACTCAGAATTAAACAAGATTTTCAATAGTAATTCAATCAAATTAAGTTATAGTTGTATTTGTAATTTTGAATATTACATAAATAACAAAACACCAGAAACCTAAATGACAACGTGCAAAATAACATCATGAACAAGGAATGTAACTGTAGGGACAAAAACAAATACCCACTTAACAGAGTTTTTAATACAGAGGGGGTATTTAAAAGAGGGGTATTTAAAAGAAGGGGTATTTAAAAATCAGAGGTACATGACATAGATGAACAAGGATAATCATTTTTGGGGTCTACCAAAGACAGTTTCAAAATCAGATTGAACAATCACATATCTACATATAAACTAAAAAACTCAAAAATTGTAGCAAACTGGCTAGCCATGTGTGGAAATAAAAATTGAAAAATAGAAAAGACCCTGATATAACATAAAGTATTGTTAAAATAGCCAAACCATACAACGGTGGCAATGTATGCAGATTGTGCCAAGAGAAAAAATATCTATTATGTTGTTCCCAGAACGAAGAACATAACTAAATGAAAGATCAGAAATTATATCCAGATGTAATGATACCCATAAATACATACTAGGATGATACAAACATGGATGAAAGTTTTCTGGGTCCTTAAATAACTCATCCCTAATTTTTAAAAAAACGTTTGGTTTTATTTGAAAATTAAAGTCGCACATTCGTAAAAAATTTCTGTTCGTGCTCTTGTAAAACGGAAAAACCAGTTACTGTAAATTGTCTGAAGATAACGAAAAGTTGAAGTTGCCGAAATAACTCATTTCTAAATGAAAAACATTCAAAAGCTCTACAATATAAATGTATTGAACACTTTTTAATTCAACTGTGTACTGGTCTAATTTCATCATCATTTATCCATCACACCCAGTTGGTGCATAGAGCAGCAACTTTTTGCTGCTGTTTCTGTCACAAACTGTTTTTTTAAGGAGCAGGGTTGTTAGCCCTGCACCCAACCCCCAAACCTGGAGGACCGATGGACCATTCTTGGCCCTTACATTTACAGCACCTGGTATTCATAAAATGATCAACCCATTTAAGTACTGATCAGGCTCAATGTTACTTAACTTCGGTGATCGGACGGGAACCGGTGTATTCAACACGATTTAGCCGTAGACAGACACGATATAGCCGTCTAATTTAATTAGGACTAAAACTAACTAATTATATATAATTATCCGCACCCTTACATTTTTATTTAATATTTTAAATAAGAGATAAGATGGAAGTATTTATATATTCGACTCGTGAAGAAACAGAACACGAACGTGTAAGCGTGTAAAAGATAAGTCATTATGTAAAGAAAAGAATGAATCCTTGTCAGAAAAAAACAACAAAAAACTGTGGAGTCGGATTGTTTACATAGTCAGTTTTGACGTCTTCATTAACAGAAACACGAGCTAAAATCGAAAGTGACCCACATTAGTAAACGCCCACGATTACAATCCAACTAGATATGTCCTTCAAAACGCACACTTATAAAAGCGCACCTTGTTGCTCTGGTGAAATTCATTGATTATGTGCCTGGCGTTAGAAAAGAAAGAAAGAAAGAAAGAAAGAAAGAAAGACTGGAGAGAGAGAGAGAAAAGAAAGGAACAAAGAAAAAAAATGAACTATAGAAAAACAAAATATTTAGAAGGAAAGAAAACAAAGCAAACAGCATAAAAGAGAGGAAACGAAAAAATAAATGAAGGAAGAAAGGAATTAAAGAAAGAAAGAAATAAAAGAAAGAGGAGAAAAAGATAGAAAAAACAGAACAGAACAAAAGCAGGAAAAATGAAGAAAAATCCTTAAAAAGAATGAAAGAGGGAAAGAAACAGCAAAACCAGAAAAATGAGAACGAAAGAAAGAAAGAATAGAATAAAGGAAAGAAGAAAAAAATGAAAAATGAAGAAATTTTTTTAAATGAGCGAGAGATGGAAAGCAAATGAAAAAGGACAGATAAAAAGAAAGAAAGAAAGAAAGAAAGAAAGAAATAATTCAGAAATGAATGAAAAATGATGAACGTTTTAAATTAGAAAAAGCAAAGACAAAACCAGTACATATAAAAAAAGAAAGAAAGAAAAAACGTGCATGAAAGAAAGAAGGAAAAAACAAATGAAGGAAAGAAGAAAATAATGAAAAAAGGGAAAACGGAAAATAACGAATTAAATGAAGTAAAGAAAGAAAAAACAGGAAGGGTGATAAGAATGAAGAATTAATATTGTTAAATGAGGGGAAAAAAATTAAAAAAAGAAATTTGAAAAAGAACGAATTAAATGAAGTAAAGAAAGAAAGAAAGAAAAAGAAAGAAAGAATGAAAGAAAGAAAAAGGAGAAAGAAAAAAGAAAGAAAGCAGAAAATGCAAGAAAGATAAAAAGAAAGACGGCAAAAACGAAATTCAAGAAAGAAGCAAAAATGAAAAACGACGAAAAATATTTAAAACGAGTAAAAGAGGGAAAGCAAGGATGAAAAAGGAAAAATAAATGCAAGAAAGAAAGAAAGAAAGAAAGAACAAATGAAAAGAACAAATGAAAAGAATAAAAAAGAGAAAAAATAAAATGAACGAAAGACAGAAGTTGAAGAGAAAACAAATAAAAAAGACTGAATGAAAACGGGTAAATAATGAAATGAAAAAAAGAATGAAAATAAAGAAAGTTCCGAGACGTGTAAGGGTCATTTGCGCAAGAAATGGAATCGATTTTTTGTTCAGGCTTTGTCATACTTCAACCTGGTGAAAACATAAATTCATTTTTCCCCACACTCGCCTATGGGTTAAATGTTAGGGCAAAATGGTTTATATCACCTTTGATAGCAGCTATTTTGAAAAACACTTGACAATCTTGCTAACCATTCAATTAATAAGAAAATGTATATACGGAGATATATGAATATACGGAGCTACTTCCAGAAACGAAATGGTATATTAAAAATCATTTTTCAAAAAGCGCCCATCATAAATTCTCTTTTATTGGCTGAAGTTCATTGAATATACTAAATTCTAAATTGTTTGGTAAAATCCCAAAATCTACACATTCTATGAGCACGAAACCTGCTACGAGCGGAAAAATAGAAAACTGTGGAGATTAAATAAAAACACAAAATAAAATTAAATAAAAACACAAAATGAAATTAAATAAAAACACACAAAAAAGATAATAATCTCTCAGGAGGTTTCTAACAGGAAAGACCGTCCGCGCATGTGCGAGAAAAAAGGAGCTTCCTAGTGGATATATGTCTTTTTAGCTGGGTCTGTCAACTAGACAAGACGTATCTTTTGCTCAGGAAGATTTCTCCTCTCAAAAGATCGTCAACGCCTTGTGAATAAAACCCGTCTTAAATATTTCGAGTGTCTCCGCTCTTTCTTTTTTGTTTTTCCTATTTATTTCAGCGACTTACGCAATTCAGCAAGTGTCTAAGTGAAAAACATAAAAAAATCTAACGCAACAATAACCATAACATCCATAAAATACCATTTCAAGTTCTAAACGACATTTTTTTTGTTTTCCTCCCAGAGAGTAAAATACTACGCCTCCTTGGCCTTACACTCTCGGCGGACCTCAAATGGAATGACTATATTGAATCCATTGCCAAATCTGCTGCTATGAAAGTCGGCTCCCTGTGCAGGGCCTGGAAATTTTTCCCACCTGAATCTATTCTGCACATATACAAATCTACCATCCGCCCGTGTATTGAATATTGCTGCCATATCTGATCGGGTGCCCCTGCTGCTCTCCTTGGGCTTCTTAACAAAATACAAAGGAGGATCTGTAACGTGATTGATACTGACTTGGCAGACCGGCTGCAGCCGCTCTCTCACCGGCGTGATGTGGCTTCCCTGTGCCTCTTCTACAAGTACTTTCATGGCTTCTGCTCCGATGAGCTTAGATCACTGGTGCCGCCTAAGCAGGAATTTACACGAGATACTAGATTAGCAACTAGGTCCTACCCTTTTACAGTTAAACAAATAAGGTGTAACCGTAAATTCTACTCCAACAGCTTCTTTTGTCGCGCTTCCCGCCTGTGGAACTCCGTTCCACAAGTTTGCTTTCCCGACAGCTACAATCTCCAGGTGTTTAAATGTAGAGTCAATAGACGCCTCCTATCACACTAACTCCCAATTATTCTCAGAACACTCTCATCTACCCAACCCTCATTCTCTGTATCCTTACCCGCCTATCACCCACCCTCTGACATTTCCTATATTTAATCATCCTTTCTCCACTCTACGTAGCCCCCTGCGCAGTAGTGGCAGTGACATGCCTTGCTCGGGGTGAAACGCTTATGAAAAAAAAAAATAAAAAAAATTAAATATATGTAATTTGTAGCTATTGAGGAGATGGTTAATGTTTCTTTGATTCGGCCTTGTGTCATACATAACCGAACTCCCTACAGCTTACAGATTTTATCCAGAATTATCAGAAGGTTTTCATCAGGTTGGCTGGCTGGCTGCAGGTTGGAATGTGGAATAGTGTAAGAATAAAACATACATTTTCATGTTAAAATAGAAATTTATTAAAAGGATAGGATAACCAGAATAGGTAGTAGTAGTTAATGTTCAATGAGAAACAAGTAATGAGTTAAGGATATCCAGAAATGTTCGTAGTAGTAATTTGTTGGATAGAGTTTATGCGTACGTACATATGTATGTATGAACGTTTACTTGATAGGAATGTCTTTGAATGGAGAAGAAAAAGTAAAAAAGAATCAGAACACGAGAAAGGAGAAAGGGGACAGTGTGCGACGCGACCTATGTTCGGGTTTTGGTTGAAGTTTCTCCCGTTACATTTTAGCTGTTTCGTCTCGCTGTTCCCTTCTCAGCGTCTAACTGACACAAACCGGAGCCTTTTATAATATTTAGATTTTTCGCCCTGGATTCGTAAGTCCTTTTTAGTCCTGGAAATCGCTCTCATTGGTCAGAAAATCAATTTAACAGTTACTCGCGAAATCCGGTTTCGACTTTTTCTTTAAGCACATGGTCAAACATTTTTCTATTTGGGGAAAATCAGGATTTAACACGTCATTGTGAATTTTTGTAAAAATGAAAAAGGTTGATTTTAATTCTTAATTTTCTATCTACTACAAATTCAAGCGAACACTTTATAAAATAAACTAAAATGCCTACTCATTAATGTTTGTGGTACGAAAATGAAAGATTTCTGACCAATAGATAGCAAGGAAACAAGATATTTAACAGCTCTGAAGTAGCGTTTTGGAGAAAAGATAGTGACGTCCTAACGTTTTTTGTTTTATTTATTTATTTATTTTAAGTAGTTCGTCTGCTTTTATCACTTATCTCATCGTTATGCTGAAGTTTAAGCAAATATCATTTTTCTTTCGGCATTCTTTCTTGCTCTCTTTAAATTCATATCGTTTTATATTCTTTCTTTTTCTTCTTCTGTCGTTTTCTTTTCCCTATTTTTATATCTATTTTCTATCGTTTATCTACCTTTCATTTCTCATTGTTTTTTCTTCATTTTTCATTTTTCATCTCGTATTGTTTCTTTTCTCTCTTTTTTATTTTAGTTTTTTTTTCCTTGCTACTTTCTTTATTTCTGTTGTGTCACTTTTTCTTTCATATTTTTCTTTCTCATCCATTATTTCACCTTCGTTTTTTATTGTTCTTTTTCTCCTTTCTTTCTTTCTCTTTACAAATTCAGTCTTCATGCGAATTTTACTTTCTGTCTTCTTTGTTAACATAGAACCTACGGTTAACTTTAGCCATTTCAAGTTTAAAAGAATGAGACCTTCCGCTAAGTTAGTCAGTCAGTTAAGTGCCATACGGGAAACACGCTTGGGCGATCATGTCTCGAAAGAGACATGACTGACTGGGCAGAATATTATCCCGCAGTAGGTTACCATTACTTTCTGCAGTAGACTGTTTGCCGACAAAGGCTATAGAACCCAATCCTGTTATTTGACTCATAGCTAGAGGGGAAAGAAATGTATTATATTATTATGTAGTAATTAGTGAGGGGGTCGGTTTCCTATTGTTATGAAGTAATAAACTGATCCCCCACTTTATGACCAGTAGAAGCTTTAATCATTATTCCAACTATTATATTCAGTCAGTCAGTTAAGTGCCATACGTGATACACGCTTGGGCGATCATGTCTCGAAAGAGATATGACTGACTGAGCAGAATATTTTTTATGCTTCTCTTGAAACTATAGCTGAAAGAAGAGACAGATTGTATTAATAAGTAGTAATTAGTGGGGGATCAGTTTATTACTTAATAAGAATAGAAAACTGATCCCCAGCTTTTTGCCTAGTAGAACATTTACTTATGTTTCCAACGATTATCTTCATTCAGTCAGTTACGTGCCATACGTGATACACGCTTTGAGCGAACATGTTTCAAAAGAGACATGACTGACTGGGCAGAAGATTATCCTGCAGTAGGTTGCTATTGCTTCTGCTATAGAATCCAATTTGCCGTGCTATTTAACCCATAACTAGAGGGAAGAGACGGATTAATACCTTTCCAAGGGTATTTGTGCGTCAATGAATGCAATGGATTCAAGCGTTTAAATTGATAAAGTTTATGTATCATAAAACAGTATTCAATACATGGACGAATGGTATATATATATATATATATATATATATATATATATATATATATAAAAAATGTGCATGCAATATATATATATATATATATATATATATATATATATATATAATGTGCATGCAATTGATTGAATATAATCTTCGTAGTTCAGAATCTCCCCACTAAGTTCCATTTTCAAATTATTCACTTTTCTGTTGAAGAGTAAGTAAAAATTATCCGGTTTCTTAAACAGTCCAACGAAATCCTGATATAAAAATCTTATCATCATTATATGATTATTTATTCAACTTGTGTAATCCTTTCGCTTGTGTCAATCACGAAATTTAGGCAATTCGACCTCTTGGCGTTTTTTCAAAATGGCCGTCTTATTCAGTAACTTGGTGAAAATTTTGAGCGTGCCTTTTTATTGAATTCATGCGTATCAGTTATTACCGTTCTGCTGTTCATATGAAAAAAGATAATATTTTATCAATTTATTCTTACTTAATTCACCCAGCTTAGGATTAGGAAGGATTACACTTCCGGATCCTAAACTCACTATTTGATATGCGAAAGTCCAGGAAATATAAGTGTTGTGTAAGTGTGTGCACTTATCTGGTGGTTGTGACACAATTGATCTCGTGCTGACATTGTCTTACGCTGTAGGAACCAATTGTTGTCATGAATCATGTTTTAGTTTTCAACAAATTTCGCCAAATGCAAGAATCAATATAGACTGTGACTGTTCAAATGGTTATGATGAATGAGATGTGTGATATGAATAAAAGAGGAAGTGATAGGAACTGAATATTATGAGGATAAGGGGGATAGATAAAGATTGATCCTTAATTTGAAGAGGTCAACATTATAGTGTAGAGAGATACTGTTAAAATGGCTAGGATGAATGAAGTGCGTGAGATGAATGAAAGAGGTGATAGTAAGCGAAGATTGTGAGGATAAGGAGGATAGATAAAGATTGACACTTGATTTGAAGAGGTTGTGATTATAGTATACAGGATTAAAACGGTTATGATGAACGAGATGTCAGATATGAAAGAAAGAGGATATTTTAGGAATTGGTGGTTATGAGGATAAGGAGGATAGATAAAGATTGACACTTGATTTGAAGAGGTTGTGACTATATGATGAATGAGGTGTGTGATATGAACGAAAGAGGATGTGGTAGGAAGTGAAGATTATGAGGACAGGTAGGACAGATTATGATTAACTCCTGATTTGAAAAGATCAATATTGTAGAGAAGTGAGTTACTATTAAAACTATTTTAGATGAATGTGGTTGTTGATATGAATAGAAGAGAAAGTATATACTATGAGGATAAGAGTGATGTATAACGACTGACCTTTAACTTGAAGAGGTTAAGATTGTAATGTAGAGAGTTACAGTAAAAACGAATATAATGAATGAGATGTGTGATATGAATTAAAGAGGGGGTGGTAGCAAGTGAAGAATATGAGGATAAGGAGGATAGATAAAGATTGACCTTTAACTTGAAGAGGTCAAGATTATAGTGTAGAGAGCTACTGTTAAAATGGCTAGGATGAATGAGATGTGTGATAGGAAGTGATGAATATGAGGATAAGGAGGATAGAAAAAGATTGACCTTTAACTTGAAGAGGTCAAGATTATAGTGTAGAGAGCTACTGTTAAAATGGCTAGGATGAATGAGATGTGTGATATGAATGAAAGTGTTGGTGGTAGTATGTGAAGATTATGAGGATAAGGAGGTGTGACACGATAACTAGGCGTATATTTAGGTGGATTTGTAAAATATGTATTTTATTGTAATAGATTAAGAACAGAAAATGGTTAAGAATAGAAAAATAGTTTAAAAACATGTGTTTTGTTTAACAAAAGTGAAAAAGAAGATAAAAAAATAAATAAATAAACGCTTTTTCTTTTATAAGGAAATTTGTGGAAGAGAAAAGGGTATCAGATTACTGTTAAATCCTACCAGTCTTCCAATAAAATATTTGACTAAGTGATTTGATGTGATAAAAGATAAAGTTTAGAAAATAGATTTTAGGTGACCAAGTCAAAAACTGTCTTTTCTGTATCTTGACCATACATTAAGAAAATAAAGAAAAGATAATAGAATTTTCCCTTTCTCCAGGCAAAAAAAAAAACAAAAACGCCTGGTTACGGGTAAAGTGTCAGGGCTATAAAAACATCCGACGGCCTTCACACGAAGCTTTATTAAGATAAAAAGATAAAAAAAATCCTGGAAAATACGTTGTTGGAGGCTGAATGCAGACGGGATGTCTGCGGGATGTTTAGGAAGGAAAATTTAAGTACCTTGAAATTTTGGACTTACAGTCGCCAATGCTTATCTTCTGTTTAAAGCCGGTGGTCTCAAGTGGATTTCCGATTATTTCAATATAAATACAAGTTATTTTTCCAAGCCGATCAGTTCAGCTGGGCGGGTGCTTGAAGTAGCTACGTGTGTCAAGCACACTGAAGAAGGGAAACTCTGTTCGTCTGAGTCGGTCGGTTCGGCATTTATCTCCATTAATTAGAGTTAGAGCTGAGTCTCACATCGCCTGCCCCAACTGCAAGACTAACTCTGAACGAAATAAAGCATCGATTTAACTCATCCAAGTTGTGGAAGTTCGTTCCTTATAGTTTATCTTGTGTCCCCAGCTTGAGACTTCGACTTTTTCAACCAACCCCCGGCAATATCACAGCGTGGAGAACGGCCGCCGGAGAAATTGCTCGGACCTCCAACTGGGGTGTTACAGGGGGATGGATAAAGATTAACCCTTGTCTTGAAGAAGTTAAGATTGTGGTGGAACGGATTACTGTTAAAATGGTTATGGTCAATGATTTTCGTGATACGAATCGAAATTGAAGTATATATTATGAAGATAACGAGGATAGATAACAATTGACCCTTTACTTGAAGAGGTTAATATTGTATTGTAGAGGGCTGCTTACGATGAATGAGCCGTTCGATATGAATGAAAGATGTCGTAAGGAATGAATTATGAGTTGAAGAGAACTTTATGCCTTGATTCCACTTCAGATGAATCCTGGTGAAATTTCACATCCTGTTGTTTATGGCGTAGACACCTTTTACAAAATAATCGATGTAAGAATACGAGAAGTGCATTTTAAGAGACATCCGACAAGCAATCCTTTCATCCTCTGTTAGCATACAGTTTATTAAATTAGCATAATTTTCTGTTCCATGAGACTCAGGAAAGTTCTGTACAACAACGCGAATGAATTCCGGGATTTCAGGTCAACTGCATATAAATATTCTATTAATATATTTACTTTGAGCGTATATATACGATGCGCATATCTTAAAAACTTGATTTGCGAGGGCAAACTGGACACAGATTCGAAATCAGCGCTCTTGATTTAGTCCCGTACGATACAAAGACATACGACGAAATGTTTTTTGTTTTTTTTGGTTTTTTTTTTTTTGCTTTGTATAATATCAAATTTAGTATAGGGCACACACTCCTGATGCTCGAGAATCAGAACCAACAAACACAATTTAGCTTCAAACATACGCCGCTTCGGTGTGGGGTAATGGTTTACGAGACTAGTCTAGTTGACCACTGCTGTTAATTTCGGTCTCTACTGGTTGCCTCATACGAATTAGTTAATTAAAAAAGGATTAAACTCAATCAATCTAACCAAAACTAAATGCTTCTTACTCAGTAGGAAAAAAAGCTTTTATAACCAGCAAAATGATTAACTCCTTGGTTCTCGTCAAAGGGGCCAAACTTACTTTTCTCTTTGAGTCGCTTTCAGCACAATAGATTTCAACGAAATTTGGGTAAAAGTAGCGAGCTTAGTTTGTGTGAACGGAACCAATTTCGGTTTACCTTTTTTGTCATCTTCTGACAAAACGTGGCCGTTTCCTGACGGACCCCTATCATGTCTAAGGGAAACTATTTGTGTTTCTGGCGTTCTCTTTTGTTAAAATTTCCAATCTCAAAATTCCAAATCTCTTTTTTTATGTCCTTTTTATCGTGACTGGACCAACTTTAGATTTTTCTATTCCACAATTTATATTCCTCTTCCCTTAGCTTTAGTAAGTGAGTGTCTTGAATTTGACCATCGGTAGACTACAGCGGCCTCTCCTATTTTTCTGTCAGTTAGACGAGTCCTACTAACATATTTTCGTCTTTGTTTGAATATATTGTTATTTATTTTGTTATTGGGATCATCCGTTTTCCCTTCATTTCATGATACATAATTTTATACACTCTGCAGAAAAGTTTTAAACACACTTATAAAAAATTTTATACACTTTTGTAAAACATTTTACACACTCTTTTAAAACATTTTATACACTTTTGTAAAACATTTTATACACTTTTGTAAAACATTTTATACACTCTTGTAAAACATTTTATACACTTTTGTAAAACATTTTATACACTCTTGTAAAACATTTTATACACTCTTGTAAAACATTTTATACACTCTTGTAAAAAAAATTAGAGAAGTAATGAAAAAATTTGTAAAAATCCAGAAATGTTTACATTTTGGGGTTTTAGTAAGTTCTCTTGTGAATATTGGGTTCTATAGGCTTGATCGGGTTCTATAGTCTTGGCTGGCAACCAGTCTACCACAGAAAGTAATGGCAACTTTCTGCGGGATAATCTCCTGCCCAGTCAGTCAAGTCTCTTTTGAGACATGATCGTCCAAACGTGTATCATGTATGGCACTTAACTGACTGTATATAATAGTTGGAAACTAAGTAAAGCTTCTACTGGGCCAAATGAGGCATCGGTTTCCTATTGTTATTAAGTAATAAACTGATCCCCCACTAATTGCTACTTATTAATATAATCCGTCTCTTCTCTCTCCAGTTATGGTTTAAACAGCAGGACAGAGAAAATCTTCTGCCCAGTCAGTCATCTCACTTTCGAGACATAATCGCCCGAAGCGTGTACCACGTATGGCACTTAACTGACTAAATAAAGTAAAGCATTTACTGGGTATAAAGTGGGGGATCAGTTTTCTATTGTTATTAAGTAATAAACCGATCCCCCACTAATTACTACCGTCTCTTCTTCCTTCAGCTATAGTTTAAAGAGCAGGGTAGAAAATCTTCTGCCCAGTCAATCATCTCACTTTCGAGACATAATCGCCCAAAACGTGTATCACGTATGGCACTTAACTGACTGTCTAGACTAGCAGTTAAATCTCATCAATTTATACTTGAATTGGATAGATATAGCTGTAAATGCTATGCTAACAGTTTCTTTTCTTGCATTTCTCGCTTGTGAAACTCCCTTCTAGCTCCATGATTTACAGTCAACTTTATTAATGTCAATCGCTGTCTGCTGTCTTCCGGATTACTCTTCTTTTGTTCTCGATGTTTAGTAATGTTTCTGTTTCTGATATTTTAATCTCAGTAACTCCTTGTGTTTTAGTGGCTTTAGTTCCTTACTTGGAGTGAACAACAATATATATATATATATATATATATATATATATATATATATATATATATATATATAGTACTGTGCAAAAGTATTAGGACAAGAGCTATTTTATATTTTACGAGGCATATTGACATAAAATAAACAATTTACTTAAAGTAATTTTATTTGATTTACTCAACAAATGCTTTAACAAGAAAAAAATACTTATTACAAAGTAAATTTAATATTTAGTATAATAGCTTTTTGCTTTGATCACAGCCTTCAGAATGAATTGACATCACAAGCTTCTTCAATATATCTAATGGTATCTCCTGCCAAGCAGCTTGTATTTGTTCCAAAGTGTGTCTTGCGAAGTAACATTAGATTTATCAATTTATTTATCCAAGATATTCCATAGATGTTCAATAGGATTGAGATCTGGGCTTTATTGGGGCCAATTCCAATTCCGAAGCCTTTCTTCCACTTGCTTTTTAGTTAAATAATTCTTACAAACGATTGGCTTTTCACCCTGTATTTAAATTTCAGTGAGGTTTTTAGGAAAATCGCCCCTGTTCTAATACTTTTGCACACTATATATATATATATATATATATATATATATATATACTGTTTAATTAAAAACAGAATATCAGCTCAAATACGAATATCTATTAAAAATAATGTTCAAACAAATAAATTATGACGGTTGTTAATCAATTTCGTAAATCTCCGGAACTTTACGTAAGACTGTCTTTATTTTGACCAGTAGAGTATATAATTCTCATTTCATGCGAGATGCCACTTCTTGGATATTTTAACTCACATCTCTAAGTTATTTTTTCACCAGTGCAATACCCATTTGGAGCAAATCACGTGAACTAACCAACGCCTATATCCACTGGGCCACGTGTCATTATCTAGCTATCTATTTTTTCTAATCGTGTTCACTCCAAGGAACTAAAACATAACAGATGACATAACAGTCGGACATGACTTACGAGCAGAAGAGGTTGCCAACTCTGGCTGTAGAAACCAATCTGTCCTTTCAAGATATGATCACCCAATCGTGTGTTACGTATGAAGCTTAATTGACTTTTCTACTTCAACCTGAATTAGTTACTATTTACTTTATTTGTGAAAGAAATTACTACAATATTAAGATTTTCTGATAACTTGGCTCTGAAGGAAGAGGTCAGTTTTAAGGAATAAAATTATTGACCTCTAGATCTAGTTTAACCATCGATGTGATGTGAAGATTTGCTTCAGGTGTGCATTTCAGTTAGTCAAGTGCCCTACGTGATACACGCTTGGGCGATCATGTCTCGAAAGATTGGGCAATTGATTATCCCGCAGTAGGTTGCCATTGCTTTCTGCATTAGACTGGTTGCAAGCTAAGGCTATAGAATCCAATCTGTCCTATTATTTAACCCATAACTGGAGGGAAAAGACGGATTAATACCTTTCCCGCGCGTAAGTGAATGCAAGGAATTCAACTGGAATTCGAACTCGGTACCCCGATTTGTCGTTCCGAGTCGATATCCACTGCATCCTGTGCATTGTGATGCATTTATGTTGCTTTATAATCGATATCCAAACGTTTCGATTCAAGAAAAACGATATTTTAGAGTTAGTTAAGCGGTTTCGAGTCTGGCCTGTAGGATTGTTGGGAGACCACTTAGGAATACCAGGTACTTTAAACAACCTTCCACAATCCGAAATACGATTTGGCTTCATGTTACCCGCAAAGGTTGCATGAAGCCAAATCTTTAAAAAATTGAAATCAAAATTATTTAAAATTGAAAAAATGGAGAAAATAATAATACTTAATGAGGAAAAACAGTTACTTGTTTTCAGCAAATGTTTTGTATCTTTAGGAAAATAAATTGGTTGAAGCTAAACTTGTAAAACAAGAAGTCATGATTTAGAATTGACAACGCAATGATCTCATTCGGTTTTTGTGTGTGTGTGTGTGTGTGTGTGTGTGTGTGTGTGTGTGTGTGTGTGTGTCCATTACCTATAGACTCCAAAAAAGCTGAACCGATTTTCTTAAAAATGTACACAGTTGTACTATAAGCGTCTGCGAGTGTTCTTAGCTAGGTTTTGTGTCGAGGTACCCCCGATAAATATCGAAAATCGATACTCGAAAAAATCGAGTTAAAGAAGGAGTGGTCCGATTTTAATCAAATTTGATACACTCATAGACAAAGACATACGAAACGATATTCAGAAGTTTCAAGGTTGCAGTTCTTACAATGGTGCAGAAAATCGATAATATATATATATATATATATATATATATATATAAAAGGCAGTATGTTTGTGTGTGTGTCTGTTTGTCTGTAAGTCCCTTATACAAATCCACAATTTTTATCCGATTCTCACCAAACTACACACAAATATTCTTTAGGCTATGAAGATAATAATTGGAAACATAAGTAAAGCTTCTACTGGACACAAAGTGAGTGATCAGTTTTCTATTGTTATTAAATAATAAACTGATCCCCCACTAATTACTACTTATTAATACAATCCGCATCTTCTCCCTTCAGCTATCGTTTAAAGAGCAGGATAGAAAACCTTCTACCCAGTCAGGCATGTCTCTTTCGAGACATGATCGCCGAAACCTGAATCATTTAGCTTAAATGACTGATTGATCATTTCTTTTCTTTCAGTAATTCCGTTCTGTCAGTGAATTATGGGTTTATGATATCACGGATGTAATAATGCCAATAATGGGGGAAATTGAAATGGGAGAGTAAATCGTTCTTCCATAGCTTTCTCCAACGTATACTTATATTCCGTTGTATTATCGGTTTTTGTATGATCACCGAAGTTAAGAACGTTGAGCTTAGATTGGTGACCGCTTGGAAATAAGGTGGCAGATGTGCGGATGGTGTAATGAATAATAGCTCGGATTTCTTAATCGGACAGCCGAGTTCCAATTTCCGCTAGATTGGTTATATTCACTCACGCGAAAATACCCTTGGGAAAGGCATGAATCTAACTCTCCTCTACAAGATATGGGTTAATTAGTAAGACTCGTATCGCTAAATCATTATTCATCATTTATCCATCACACCCAGATGGTGCATAAGGCAGCAACTCTTTGTTGCTGTAACAAGCTGTTTTTTACGGGGCTGGGTTGTTAGCCCTGCACCCAACCCCCAAACCTGGAGGACAGGTGGACCATTCTTGGTCCTTACGTTTACAGCACCTGTTATTCCCAAGATGGTTATCCATTTAAGTACTGACCAGGTCTCGATGTTACTCAACTTCGGTGATCGGACGGGAACCGGTGCATTCAATACGATATAGCCGTAGACAGTATTACCTCAAAAATCATTATTACCTCAAAAATATACTTACAACCTAAAAACATATTCTACTTTTAAATAAAAAAGGTTGTAAGCTGTAAAAACGAATCATAAGCTGTAAAAACGAATCAACCAATCACTGATTCGCTACACAGGCATGTCTTGTAGACTTATTTACATTCTACAGGATATAAATGTATAAAAACTACTGTGTACTTAAAGTGAGGCATCGTTTTATATATTAACTGTAATAGAGAATTGATCCCCCACTTTATTTTCTGTTATAATTGAACATCCGAGATAGTTGACTCGCCGAATGGATTAAGTAAGAAAGTTCGAGACGATTCGACTTCCGCTCTCATTCCGTCTTGACTTTTTTTTTTTTTAATCATATCACCCCAAGCAAGGCGGTAACGCCACTGATGCGCAGGGGGCTACGTAAGGGTAAAAAGAATGGAAAAGAGAAAGCCGGAAACCACATCCTAAACAGGAAACAAGGGATGAGCCTCTTCACCTGTTCAATAGACGTGGGTGGAGTGTGAACCGGGCGATAGTTTAGTCTATCTACTCCAATTGAAAAAAAAATAATAAAAAAGGAAAAGAGTGAAAAGATTGGAAAAGAGAAAACCGGAAACCGCATCCTAAACAGGAAACAAGGGATGAGCCTCTTCACCCGTTCAATAGATGTGGGTGGAGTGTGAACCGGGCGATAGTTTAGTCTCTCTACTCCAATTGAAAAAAAATAATAAAAAAGGAAAAGAGTGAAAAGATTGGAAAAGAGAAAACCGGAAACCGCATCCTGAACAGGAAACAAGGGATGAGCCTCTTCACCCGTTCAATAGATGTGGGTGGAGTGTGAACCGGGCGATAGTTTAGTCTCTCTACTCCAATTGAAAAAAAATAATAAAAAAGGAAAAGAGTGAAAAGATTGGAAAAGAGAAAACCGGAAACCGCATCCTAAACAGGAAACAAGGGATGAGCCTCTTCACCCGTTCAATAGATGTGGGTGGAGTGTGAACCGGGCGATCATTTTATTGACCTCTGTGTTAATTGTACTTTTCCGTAAAATAAACTCTGCTATGGGTTAAAAAGCATAACAGATTGGATTCTATATCCATGGTTAGCAACCAGTCTATCGCAGAAAGTAATGGCAACCTAATGTGGGAGAATCTTCTGCTCGGTAAGCCGGACATGACTTACCGAGCAGAAGAGGTTGCCAACTCTGGCTGTAGAAACCAATCTGTCCTTTCAAGATATGATCACCCAATCGTGTGTTACGTATGACACTAAATTGACTTTTCTACTTCAACCTGAATTAGTTACTATTTACTTTATTTGTGAAAGAAATCACTACAATATTAAGATTTTCTGATAACTTGGCTCTGAAGGAAGAGGTCAGTTATGTAAATCTTTCCACTTGGAATTTACCTTCTTATTTATATCGTTCCCGCGATATAACATATTCACATTATAATTTCTTGTTTGTTTATCAAATTCTTATTAGTTATGAATCCACCTATTCTCATACTCCCATTTATGGGTTAAATAGTAATATTTGTATCATTGAACCGTTATTATATCTCTCCACAAAATTCTGTCAATCTAAAAATATTTTCTGGCTTTAAATAAACCTGCAAAGGATTGATAAGCTATAAAAAACGAATCAATAAATCAATCAATGAAATACTGATTAGCTGCACAGGTATGTATTTTAGATTTTTTTATATTCTCTAGAATGTAAATGTATAAAAATTACATTGTCCACAATATCAGGGATCAGTTTATATATCCATTGTAATATAGAATTGATTCCCCACTTTATATACACATTATAATTTCCTGTTTGTTTATCAGATTCTTATTAGGCATGAACCCACCAAATTTACGTTCTCACCCTGACTGAGCACTCTGAAAGAATGGTCGACCTTAAAAAAACAGTAGCTACTCTAGCATCTACGCATCGTTCATTCAGTAATGAAGTAGAACACTCATCTATGGGTTAATTAGTAAAACTCGTTTCACTAAATCATTATTAACCTCAAAAACGATATAAATTCTTTCAATTAAAAATATTCTCTGGCATTAATTAACCTGCAAAAGGTTGATAAACGGTAGAAAACGAATGTTTGCATGTTTTATAAATATGACATTCTTCGAAAGAAAGTTTCATTTGGAATTCTTTACTGAGATTTCGTCACTTGAAAAGCTTGTATTAACAAAATACTTTGATTACCAATTCCTCAGAAAAAAGAAAAAGTTCGATTCAAGCCAGAATTTAGTTTGGGTTAGTTTTTTTTTGTTTTTGTTTTTTTTAAAGGTCATTTAATGTCGAAATTTAACGGGTCATTTAATGCTGAAATTTAACGGGTCATTTAATGTAAAATTTTAACGGGTCATTTAATGCCGAAATTTAACGGGTCATTTAATGCCGAAATTTAACGGGTCATTTAATGTAAAATTTTAACGGGTCATTTAATGCCGAAATTTAACGGGTCATTTAATATCGAAATTAGGTATGAACCCACCTCTGTACCCTAATCTTTGGGTTAATTAGTAAAACTTGTTTCACATTATTAACCTAAAAAATTATTTAAATTCTTTCAATCAAAAAATATTTTCTGGCTTTAATTAACCTGCAAAAGGTTGATAAACCGTAAAAAACGAATCAATTTAAATATTTTCTAAATATGAAACTCTTTGAAAGAAAGTTTCATTTGGATCTCTTTACTGAGATTTTGTCACTTGAGAAGCTTATATTAACCAAATACTTTGATACCAATTCCTTAGGGAAAAGAAAAAGTTCGATTCAAGACAGAATTTAGTTTGGTTTAGTTTTTTTTACCGGTCATTTAATGCCGAAATTTAACGCGTCATTTAATGCCGAAATTAACGAGTCATTTAATGTTGAAATTGAACGGTTCATTTAATGTCGAAATTTAACGGGTCATTTAATGTTGAAATTGAATTTTCTTGGGGGGCATGAGTCAAATTTTTCACAAAAACATATTGCGGATATTTTTTCATTACAGAAATGAATTGTTAATAAAAATTATTACTACGAAAATGTATTGCTCGTATTTTTATAATTTTTTGAGATTTTAATTTTGTTTTGACCCCATTTTGGAATGTTATATAGCGACAAATAACAAACACGCATGTATATATAAAAATATATTAATATTTTTATTAACGAACGCTGGACCGTGTCGCCTAGGAACAGAGAGTTGAGGGAGCGCTTTTCTAATGTTGACAGGGGTGACGACGGGGTGTAGTCTCTCTGCTTAGCTCGTCTATCTTCTTCTTCGACTTCTCGAGACTTGTCTGTCGAGACTGACTTCTTCGACTTCTCTGTTTCGACTTCTGACTTCGACTGTGACTCGACTTCTCTTCTACTGTCGAGGCTGGAGACTCGTCTTATCTGTGTTTTCGCAGTCTTTATATATCTTCCAAAAGCGGAAATTGTTTCTTCCGGTTTTTTCTTGATCACGCGACGCCTACGCGACGCCTACGTAAATTCTCAGAGACACCTGTTCTGTCTGCCTCTTGCGGCCATTTCCGCTACTGCCGGAAATAAGGTCAAACAACCATCCGTTCCTTTCAACGGCCGGAAAACGCCCTCGCTTGTATCAGCTTCCTTCTTCGGGTGGGGCCAGATTATTATATTACAGGAAGTTAAACCTTTGCATATATCTGAGACCCTAACAAGTGCTACCAACCTCGGTCAGGGTGGACCTGAGAACAACATAAGAAGTGGTTCCACATTCCTCAAAACCTTTTTATCAGAAGCAGGATGTAATTTATTGTCGTACCCAGAACAATTCACGCAAGGGTTCTAAAATAAGGTTCGCGGTTAGTCTTGCGTGTATAAAATCCATAAATATGAGTTCCATGAATATTTACACATCACAATGCAATATTCCTTGAGGCAGTGTTATTTTATTTCTTATATGATCACCTTTTTCAGTTGTTAGATACGATATCATATTATCGATTGAGGTTGACCTGATTCCCCGTACAATTAGCAAATAAAAAATAAAATGACTGCAAATGATTTTTTTTTTGTTTTCTCAATTACTGATTCATTTTAATCCTTAAAGTGATAACAAATCTTCAACTTAATAGAAATTAACTTTCGATGCCTTTTATCAAGTTTAACTAATCCTTCATTTCTGATATGTGCGTTGTGGTGCAGTGGACATCGGCTCGGAACGAGAAATCGGGGAGCCGAGTTTGAATTCCAGTTGAATTCATTGCATTCACTTACGCGCAAATACCCTTGGGAAAGGTACTAATCCGCCTATTCCTTCCAGTTATGGATTAAATAACAGGACAGATTGGGTTCTATAGCCTTGTTCGGCAACCAATCTACCGCAGAAAGCAATGGCAACCTACTGCGGGATAATCTTCTGCCCAGTCAATCATGTCACTTTCGAGACATGATCGCCCAAGCGTGTTTCACGTATGGCACTTAACTGACTGACGGTTGGTAAAATGATATGTGATTTCCAAATTTACAATTCTCACACCCTGATTGAGTACCCTGGAAGAATGGTAGACTTAAAAAAAAACAGTAGCTACTCTAGCATCTACGAATCGTTCATTCAGTAATGAATTAGAACACTCTCACTACTAGCGTATGAATACATGGTATATCACATGCTAAAAGTCTGCCTCCTTCTACTGAGCGCCCATAGCTCAGAGTTGGACGTATCCTAAGTCTGTATAAAATCTTGACTTATTCCTGACTCTTTTTTCCAGATATTTTTTACAATATATTGATACTCATAAAGCCCCCCCCCCATATATATATATATATATATATATATATATATATATATATGAAAAGGACCTCCAATCTGTGGTAGACTGGGATAAGAAATGGCTCGTAAATTTCAATGCTTCCAAAAAGAATCTGCTATCTTTTAACCATTATAGACAATCGCTCCTACTCACCATCAGCATGGATCAGGCTAGTCTCCCTGAAAGCAAAACATTGCGCCTCCTCGGCCTAACTCTCTTAGCCGACCTCAGGTGGAGCGACTACATTAAATCCATAACTAAATCTGCTGCTAGGAAGGTAGGTTCACTGCGTAGGGCCAAGAGGTTTTTCTCGTCTGAATTCATCTTGCGCATATATAAATCTATCATCCGTCAGTGCATTGGAAACTGCTGTCAAATCTGGTCGAGTGCACCTGCTATTCATCTTGGGGCTCGTGACAAAATCCTACGGCTTTTACTTCGATGAGCTTAGTTTCCTGGTAACCCCTCTTTATGATTTTACTCGAGCTACTAGAGTAAAAACTAGGTCCCGCCCTTTTACAGTGAAACCAATCAAATATAACCACAACTTCTATTCCTCAGCTTCTTTTCCCGCCTGTGGAATTCCCTTCCATTTCCTTTGTTTCCCTGACAGCTACAATCTCCGAGAATTTAAATGCAATGTCAGCTGCCATATCTGTTCACTGGCAACGTTTCTCTGACAACCTTTGTATCATATTCTTCTCTTGTATCATATTCTACTCTACACTCATTCAGCAGTCTTCACACTAGCGTTCTCATTCTTCTCTCACCCACTCTATAACAACCCCTCTAACTCGTTCTCGACATTTTCGGCAAAGACATAAGAATAATCAAGAATCTCTACTGGCAGCAAACGGTCTGCATACGGACAGGTAACGACCTCAGTAGATACACAAAGATAGAAAAAGGCGTAAGACAAGGATGTGTCTTTTCACCGGATTTGTTCAACCTATACAGCGAGAATATTTTGAGGACCCTAGATGACACACCAGGATTTGTTATTGGAGGCCACAACCTGAACAACATAAGATATGCGGACGATACAGTACTGATTGCGGACACGGAAAGGAAACTGCAAGATCTCATACAGAAAGTAGCAGGGGAGAGTGACAAGAAAGGACTACAAATAAACTTTAAGAAAACTGAGTGCATGGTCGTCAGCAAAAGATACAACCCAAAATGCCAAATACAGGTAGGGGATAACAGAATCAAACAAGTCCAAGAATTTAAGTACCTAGGAAGTGTTCTAACAGGAGATGGAAAATGCGACACGGAGATCCGAAGGCGAATTGGCATGGCAAAGGACGCGTTCCAGAAGATGAGCAAAATACTAACACACAGGAAAATCTCAATAGAAACGAAGAAAAGAGTGCTAGACTGCTACGTGATGTCAGTTCTTCAATACGGCTGTGAATGCTGGACAATATCATCGAAAATGAGGACAAAACTGGAAGCGGCCGAAATGTGGTTCTACAGAAGGATGCTACGGATATCGTGGACTGAGCATACAAGCAACGACGAAGTGTTAGAAAGAATGGCAACAAAAAGGAAATTGATGCTGAGCATCAGGAAGAGACAATTGAAGTTCCTGGGACATGCAATGAGGAAGGAGAGCCTGGAGAACCTGATACTGACTGGACAGATAGAAGGAAGGAGAGACAGAGGAAGGCAGCGGATAACATATTTGCAGGGTCTGATCAGGTGGATGACGGAACGGGAGTTGCCAGGAGCAACAGGAACAAACATGCTAAGAGCCACAAGGGATAGGGAGACGTGGAGATCCATGATCGCCTACGTCCTGAAGGGACAGGGCACATAGAAGAAGAAGAAGAACTCGTTCCTATTTTTCGTCACTTTCCTCTTACATAACCCCCTGCGCATCCGTGGCAGTAATGCCTTACTTAAGATAACATGATTAAGGTAACATGACTTAAGGTAACATGATTATATATATATATATATAATGAATTATTTTGAACATTATTTTTACCGATACTCGTATTTAAGTAGATATTCTGTTTTTAATTAAACAGTATTTTATATTTATATCTACCGGCCTGATTATTTCACGATAAATTTTTATTACGAAAATTTTTATTATCGTGAAATAATCAGGCCGGTAGATATAAATATAAAATACTGTTTAATTAAAAACAGAATATCTACTTAAATACGAGTATCGGTAAAAATAATGTTCAAAATAATTCATTACAAATTGTCGGTTGCTTATAACCAAGTTTCGTTAATATATATATATATATATATATATATATATATATATATATATATATAGGGAAACAAATCAATTGACGAAACCGAAAATGTCGATAGCCTGGTGGCGTAAGTGGCTGATCTTCCCTACTAAAAGCTTTACTTGTTAAATGTTTATATATATATATATGTGTGTGTGTGTGTGTGTGTGTGTGTGTGTGTGTGTGCTCAGGCAGCATGTCTTTTTTCGAATAAGTTTCATTGAATAATATAGACATATTATGACTATTTTTGTAATAATCCTTTTTCATTCTCTAATCATTTTTCTTGGTGTTAAGATAAATTTCTTTTCAAATAATTTTAACAGGGAGCTTTCACGCATTTTTTAAATAATCTTTATAACGATTAATAATTTTGTCTTTATAATTCACCCACACGTATAATCTTGGAAGAGATCGAAAGTACTTGGGTAAGAAAAAACTACGGTACCTTCCTTGGTGAATTTCATCTTAACATCAATAAAATGGTTAGAGAACTGGGAAGGATCAGTATAAAAATAGACAGACATAATATGTCGATATTATTCAATGAAACATTGAGAAATAGTGAGAAAGACCAATGATAAAAAAAACTGAAAATTCTTATAAAAAATATAATACGAACGCGTTCTGTTTATTTATAACATTTAATGATGGAATATTTTTTTATCCAAGGTGAAGAGGCTTATCCCTTGTTTCCTGTTTAGGATGCGGTTTCCGGTTTTTCTCTTTTCTAATCTTCTCACTGTTTTTTTGTTTTTTTTTTCAATTGGAGTAGATAGACTAAACTATCGCCCGGTTCTCACTCCACCCTCGTCTATTGAACAGGTGAAGAGGCTTATCCCTTGTTTCCTGTTTAGGATGCGGTTTCCGGTTTTTCTCTTTTCTAATCTTCTCACTGTTTTTTTGTTTTTTTTTTCAATTGGAGTAGATAGACTAAACTATCGCCCGGTTCTCACTCCACCCTCGTCTATTGAACAGGTGAAGAGGCTTATCCCTTGTTTCCTGTTTAGGATGCGGTTTCCGGTTTTTCTCTTTTCTAATCTTCTCACTGTTTTTTTTTTTTTTTTTTTTCAATTGGAGTAGATAGACTAAACTATCGACCGGTTCTCACTCCACCCTCGTCTATTGAACAGGTGAAGAGGCTTATCCCTTGTTTCCTGTTTAGGATGCGGTTTCCGGTTTTTCTCTTTTCTAATCTTCTCATTGTTTTTTTGTTTTTTTTTTCAATTGGAGTAGATAGACTAAACTATCGCCCGGTTCTCACTCCACCCTCGTCTATTGAACAGGTGAAGAGGCTTATCCCTTGTTTCCTGTTTAGGATGCGGTTTCCGGTTTTTCTCTTTTCTAATCTTCTCATTGTTTTTTGGGGGGTTTTTTTCAATTGGAGTAGATAGACTAAACTATCGCCCGGTTCTCACTCCACCCTCGTCTATTGAACAGGTGAAGAGGCTCATCCCTTGTTTCCTGTTTAGGATGTGGTTTCCGGTTTTCTCTTTTCTAATCTTCTCACTCTTATGTAGCCCCCTGCACATCAGTGGCGTTACCGCCTTGCTTGGGGTGATATGATTAAAAAGAAAAAACTGAAGTGAAATGAAAATAAATTTGACTGTTCATAATTTGAAAAAGGACTTCATCAGTTTTAAAAGAAAGCAATATTTTTTAATTAAAGATGTAATAATAGAACAAATTCGAAGGTAAGTCCAATCAATGAAAGAATCACAAAGTCAAGAGTGTTGGTTATAGGCCGGAAGGCCTTAATAAATTCGGTCTATTCAATTATAAAATTAACGATACTTGTTAGATAAATGATGTAAAAATGCTTTTGATTATCACGTAACCTACAAAAGTAACAACAACATTGAAACCAACAAATGTGTAACTGCAAAGAATTAAGAACATTCGATGTGGTTTTTTGCGGCCAAGAACAACGAATGCGGACAAAAATACCGAATCTTTAAAGAAAGATCGATTGTAAATAAAGTCGAGAGCAGGAGAGTTAGAAGAATTATCAAGTGTATTTTGATGCTTCCTACTCGATCAGAAATTTTACCGCAACACGTCTTTCTGCGCTACATCATAAAAAATTTATTTGGGATGATAAACGTAAACATAACGACGTATACTATTATATATTATATACTATATTATATACTATATTATATATTATATACTATATACAATATTGTATACTATTATATACTATATTATATACTATATTATATGCTATTATATACTATATTATATACTATATTATATATTATATACTATATTGTATACTATTATATACTATATTATATACTATATTATATATTGTATACTATATATACTATATTATATACTATTATATACTATATTATATGCTGTTATATACTATATATACTATATTATATACTATTATATACTGTATTATATACTATATTATATATTATATACTATATATACTATATTATATACTATATTATATATTGTATGCTATATATACTATATTATATACTATTATATACTATATTATATACTATATTATATATTGTATACTATATATACTATATTATATACTATTATATACTATATTATATACTATATTATATATTGTATACTATATATACTATATTATATACTATTATATACTATATTATATACTATATTATATATTATATACTATATACTATATTGCATACTATTATATACTATATTATATACTATATTATATATTGTATACTATATATACTATATTATATACTATTATATACTCTATTATATACTATATTATATATTATATACTATATACTATATTGTATACTATTATATACTAGATTATATACTATATTATATATTGTATACTATATATACTATATTATATACTATTATATACTATATTATATACTATATTATATATTATATACTATATACTATATTGTATACTATTATATACTATATTATATACTATATTATATATTGTATACTATATATACTATATTATATACTATTATATACTATATTATATACTATATTATATATTGTATACTATATATACTATATTATATACTATTATATACTATATTATATACTATATTATATATTGTATACTATATATACTATAGTATATATAGTATACAATATATAATATAGTATATAATATAGTATATAATATTGTATATAATAGTATATAATATAGTATATATAGTATATAACAGCATATAATATAGTATATAATAGTATATAATATAGTATATATAGTATACAATATATAATATAGTATATAATATAGTATATAATAAGTATACAATATAGTATATAGTATATAATATATAATATAGTATATAATATAGTATATAATAGTATATATTATAGTATACGTCGTTATGTTTACGTTTATCGTCCCAAATAAATTTTTTATGATGTAGCGGTTTTATGATGAACTCGGCTCCCCGATTTGTCATTCCGATCCGATATCCACTGCACCACCACGCACATCCCGTACTACAACACACATCCTATAGACGAACGTAGATAGGTTAAGTTTAAATATCAATCGCGGACATGGACACGAAAATTGTCTGCTGATTGAAACAAAGGCATTGTTCAATTTTCCAGGCAAAAATTTCTTCTGCTTCGCCAGTTATTTTTATTTTTTTATTTTTTATTCTTTCAAGGCAACGGCGTTTGCCGCTGTCTACCTCGGTGTCCATTTTCCATGATACCTTTGCTGTTGCTTAGAATTAGTCATCGCCGTTCTTAATATCGAGCTTATCGTCAAGAGGTTGGCTAATATCTATCGATGCATGCTTCACTGAACAAGAACTTGTTTCGTGCCGTTCCCAAACGACGGATGACGGACACGCGAAAAACTATCACAGAAACCATAATCAATTATGATTTTTTCGAAAGAAAAATAAGAAAAAGAAAAGATACTGTTAAGAACTTATGTAGGCATGAAAGAGAAAAAGTAAAATTCTTTCGGGAACCGCATCCATCAATTTGCATTGTTTTTTTCATTAAAAATAAAACATTAACTGATACTGATAAGAAAAGAGAGAATATTCACAAATGCACTAAGTAACATTGATATGAATGAGAGCATGTTTTTCAATATATATTTACGCAAAATAATTGCTTCTTCTTCACTTTGACAATGAATGCTGGACAATATCATCAAAGATGAAGGAAAAACTTGAGGCAACTGAAATGTGGTTCTACAGAAGGATGCTGTGAATATCATGGATCGAGCGTGTGAGCAATTAAGAGGTTTTGCAAAGGATGGAAACGAAAAGGAAATTAATACTGAGCATCAGGAAGAGACAGCTAATGTTTCTTGGACATGCAATGAGGAAGGAGGGCTTGGAGAACCTGATACTAACAGGTCAGATAGAAGGAAAAAGAGACAGAGGTAAGCAGCAGATAACATATTTGAAGGACCTAATCAGGTAGATGATTGAACGAGGGTTGCGTGTTGAAACAGGAGGAAACGTGCAAAGAGCCACCAGGGAGAGGGAGACGTGTAAAGCCATGATCGCCTACGTCCAGAAAGGACAGGGCACATAGAAAAAGAAGAAGAAGAAGAACTGTTTCTTCATTAGATTTGCAACCTATTCATATACTTAAGCACACACACACACACACACACACACACACACAAACACACACAAACACATACACTCATATATATATGGCTCAAAAAGTATGAAATTAATTTAGCCATTTCTGAAATGAATTCAAGTCAGACTTCCATACAATCCTTCAGGATCGATCGGTTGCTTGTGGTCTATCCATTCGTTTTTCCGTCTCGAAAATATGCTATTAAATCGGGATATTGAAATTCTGACAAAGTTTCAAATTTGATAAGTTCAAATTTGACATGAATTTTTTTTTTTTAATTTCACTCTTTCGCTTCCAGATCTGATGAAGCCTTGAATGGGCATTGAAGTGGCGATTATCTATTCATGGTAATTGCAATCGTCAGGCCAAGTGCATTGTGCTTTTTGCTCGATGTCTTTATATATTCTTCTTCTTCTTCTTCTTCTTCTTCTTCTTCTTCTTCTTCTTCTATGTGCCCTATCCTTTCAGGACGTAGGCGATCATGGCTTTCCACGTCTCCCTATCACTGGTGGCTTTTAGCACGTTTTCTCCTGTTACACCATGCAACCCCCGTTCTGTCATCCACTAGCTCAAGCCCATAAATCTAGAATATAAATGTATAGAAACTAGCATGGCCACAAAATGAGGGATCAGTTTATATATTGATTATAATATAGAATTGATCCCCCATTTGATACCCACATTATAATTTCTTATAAACAGTTGGCATATATATTCTTCTTCTATGTGCCCTATCCTTTCAGGACGTAGACGATCATGGCTTTCCACGTTTCCCTATCCTGGTGGCTCTTAATATGTATTCTTCTGTTACTCCACACAACCCCCGTTCCGTCATCCACCTAATCAGGCCTTTCAAATATGTTATCCACTGCCTTCTTCTGTCTCTTTTTCCTTCTATCTGGCCTGTCAGTATCAGGTTCTCCAAGCCCTCCTTCCTCAATGCATGTCCCAGGAACTTCAGTTGTCTCTTCCTGATGCTTACTATTAGTTTTCTTTTCAATGCCATTCTTTCCAAAACCTCATCATTGCTCACAAGTTCTGTTCATGATATCCGCAGCAGCCTTCTGTAAAACCACATTTCCGCTGCTTCAAGTTTTTTCCTCATCTTTGATGATATTGTCCAGCGTTCACTGCCGTATTGAAGAACTGACATCACATAGCAATCTAGCACTCTCTTCTTCGTTTCTAGGGAAATTTTCTTGTGTGTTAGTATTTTGCTCATCTTCTGGAACGCGTCCTTTGCCATGTCAATTCGCCTTCGGATCTCTGTGTCGCACTTTCCATCTCCTGTTAGAACACTTACTAGGTATTAAAATCTTTGTACTTGCTTGATTCTGATATCCCTACCTGTGTTTTTTGCTGATGACCATGCATTTAGTTTTCTTGCTGTTTATTTGTAGTCCTTTTTCGTGACTTTCCTCAGCTACCTTCTGTAGGAGGTCTTGTAGTTTCCTTTCCGTGTCTGCAATCAGCACTGTATCATCTGCATACCTTACGTTGTTCAAATTGTAGACTCCGATAAGATATCCTGACGTAGCATCTAGAGTCCCCAAAATATTCTCAGGCCAGTAATGCATTGTGGGTAGTCTCTTTCAGTGTAGGGAATCTATTGTGTTATTCCAACGATTGTTTTTGGTGGACGTGGTTTGTTAAATTGTACATTAGCTACTGAGTTTATTCACTTATTTATTTGTTTGCATTGATTCATTTTACAGGCTTAAAGTTGTGAATAAATCTAGAATATAAATGTATAGAAACTAGCATGGCCACAAAATGAGGGATCAGTTTATATATTGATTATAATATAGAACTGATCCCCCATTTGATACCCACATTATAATTTCTTATAAACAGTTGGCATATATATTCTTCTTCTATGTGCCCTGTCCTTTCAGGACGTAGACGATCATGGCTTTCCACGTCTCCCTATCACTGGTGGCTTTTAGCACGTTTTCTCCTGTTACACCATGCAACCCCCGTTCTGTCATCCACTAGCTCAAGCCCATAAATCTAGAATATAAATGTATAGAAACTAACATGGCCACAAAATGAGGGATCAGTTTATATATTGATTATAATATAGAACTGATCCCCCATTTGATACCCACATTATAATTTCTTATAAACAGTTGGCATATATATTCTTCTTCTATGTGCCCTGTCCTTTCAGGACGTAGACGATCATGGCTTTCCACGTTTCCCTATCCTGGTGGCTCTTAATATGTATTCTTCTGTTACTCCACACAACCCCGTGCTATTTTGTTCTGTTTTATTCAATACTTTTGATTATCTTAATCATTATAAAGAACTGGATTTTTTCTGTGTGTTAAACAATCATTTTGACCAAATCTTACATCGGACTGAAAGAGGGACACTGAGACCTGAAGGCGTTTGGGATGACCGATGAAGCATTCCAAAAGCCAAGCCGGGTACTGGGAAATAGGAACCTTTCGCTAGAAACAAGAGAAAGAGTACTTAACTGTCATGTCATGTCTGTCCTCTTATATAGAAGAGAGTACTGGATGATCTCCTCAGACATATAGAATAAACTTGAAGTAACAAAAAAAAAACGTGGTTCTACAGAAGGATTCTGAAGACACTGTGGACTGAATATGGGATCAATAACAAAATGTTGGAGAAAATGTAAACAAAAAAAAAACACATATAATTAACCCAAAAAAGAGATAGTTACTTTCAAGAGCTATTGTAAATATATGTGCTTGTTTAGACATCATTATTAGAGGTGTTGGTATGTGCGTGTTCTATGTTGTAGTTTTGTTGGTGTTATATTTTGGAATACCGTTTGATACAGTACTGTGCAAAAGTATTGGGACAAGAACTATTTTATCTTTTATGAGGCATCAAAATCATTGCGATAATTTACCAATCGCACCTAGTATATATACAGTACTGTGCAAAAGTATCAGGACAAGAACTATTTTATCTTTCATGAGGCATCAAAATCACTGCGATAATTTACCAATCGCATCTAGTATATATACAGTACTGTGCAAAAGTATTAGGACAAGAACTATTTTATCTTTTATGAGGCATCAAAATCATTGCGACAATTTACCAATCGCACCTAGTATATATACAGTACTGTGCAAAAGTATCAGGACAAGAACTATTTTATCTTTCATGAGGCATCAAAATCACTGCGATAATTTACCAATCGCATCTAGTATATATACAGTACTGTGCAAAAGTATTAGGACAAGAACGATTTTATCTTTTATGAAGCATATTGACAGAAAATAAACAATTTAATTAAGTAATTTTATTTGATTTACTTAACAAATGGTTTAAGAAGAAAAAAATACTTGTTACAAAATAAATTCAGTATTTAGTATTATAGCCTTTTGCTTTGAAATAATAAAATAATTGCGACAATTTACTAATCACACCTAGTGTGTGTGTGTGTATATATATATATATATATATATATACACATACACACACATTATATATAGTACTGTGCAAAAGTATTAGGACAAGAACTATTTTATCTTTTATGAGGCATATTGACAGAAAATAAACAATTTAATTAAAGTCATTTTATTTGATTACTTAACAAATACTTTAACCAGAAACAAATACTTGTTACAAAATAAAGTATAGCCTTTTGGTTTGATATAAGAAAACAATTACGACAATTTCCAATCGCACCTAATATATATATATATATATATATATATATATATATATATATATATATATGCAGTACTAAGTAACTATTACCCATATTATGCATATTTTAAACGAGTTATTTCCCTACCCAGGCTTCTGGGTAGCGAAATAACTCGTTTAACCTGGGTAGCGAAATAACTCGTTTAAAAATAGATAATATATATATATAAGCATAGGGTAGGTATGGATATAATATAATTCTGTATCCAAAGAAACACTACTCTTAAAAAAGTGCTCAGCACAAAGTAGAGCATATTGATATTTATTTATAGTTTATAACATATGATATAACATCACTACAAATGTAGCCATTTTGTTTCGACACTACTTGCGTCTGATCAAGTGATGACGTTGATTTCGATTTGAAGAGTTTTAAAACTCTTCTATTAGAAATCAGCTACTTTTTGACATATTTATGTTATAAATTTTAAATATATATATATATATATATATATATATATATATATATATATATATAGTCATCCACATACAAGCCTGTTTCGCTGTATCACAGCTTATCAATGTGGTAGACATTCACTTGCTTCTGGCCGGAATCGAAACTCGACTGATATGATGTCAGTCAGAGTTATCTATCGGCGTAGAGCTGACAGAGGTGGAAATTTTAGCGTGTTATATATACGCGGTATATATATATATATATATATATATATATATATATATATATATATATATATATATATTGATTGATTGATTGATTGATTGATTGTTTAATACTTAGTTTTTGGTCCTAATAGGGTTAGACCAGCACACATTTGTATTAAAAGTGTTCTATACAATTATATTGTAGAACTTTTGAATATTTTTCATTTATAAACGAGTTATTTTGCTACCTTGGTTTCTAACATGAGTGGTGTCTTCATGCGATTTTTAATTTTGTTATTAAAAATGGCCTGAAGAAACCACTCGTGGTGGAATCCAAGGTAACGAAATAACGCGTTTATATATATATATATATATATATATATATATATATATATATATATATATTCGCTTATGAATACAGTACTTTTTTTATTGTGCACAGAAATCTATTCACGCCTTTCGGTTCCTTTTAGAAATGAAGAGATTTTTTGTAAATGCAATTTCTAATATATGCATCAGTGTTTCTTAAGCTACATTTCATTTTTGAAGTTCAAGTGGAAATACCAACAGAGGAATATTCAATGCAAACGGGAAAACATACAAATTAGACAATACATTTTTAAATATTTTTCTCACATCAAATATGTATTAATAATTTATGAACTTTTCCGTTCGAATCAACAGATTTTATGTTTTTTATTGATAGTTATAAAGCAGCATTCTGATGCAAAAGAATTTTGATAGCAATCATTTGAACTGCGCAAACAATTTTATATGAAACGTCAATTAGTTTCCTATCTAAGTGCCGAGGTTGATTCTTGATGAACTTTGTTTATAGCATTTTGTGAGCGATACACCCACTTGAAGTTTCTAACGTGAAGTTGCACCCCCCCCCGCCGAAACCAGTTATGTACGTTTGGTTATCCTGCGTGTATAAAAACGTTGAAGGCCGTTGAAGTGAAATTATTTGTTCGCCAGGGCCCTAGCTGATGCTAAAAAAAAAACACCGGGCACGGAGAAAATTGCCCGGATTTATTAGTTCACAATGTGATGACGTCATCAGTGTCATCCGTTTCCAGAAACTATGATTTTTGCGGATTTTTTCGGCTATTCCAATGGACATTAGGCACAGAACGTAAACGAAAGCAAGAAATCGGGTTCGGACTTTCTGAGTATAACCAGTCTTTTCTCCCAAAATTTATAAATAGATTTTTACTGCGTTCATTCGGATGTTTTTTTCGTTTTTCTTTCTTTCTTTCTTTCTTTATTTCTTTCTTTCTCTCTTTCTTTCTTCGTGAATTGTTTAGTTTGATTTCTGAGGAAGACATTTTTCCTTGCCCGTATTTTCACTATGATTGCACGGATCGGCCCGGACCCGTGCCCGGTGTGCTCGGTAGTCAGATACGGCCATGTTAGTGACTGTTACGTGCAGTTGTTTTAGAACTTTAACATCGATCAAATCGTACCAATCATTGTCAGGCGTAAGCAGAATGGCAGCTACTACGCCGTAAACAGGTTCAGTAGATAAAAGAAAGACTTTCCTCCTCCTCTCTCCACTTCTTTCTTTCTTTCTTTCTTTTTTTCTTTCTTTCTTTCTTCGTGAATTATTTAGTTTGATTTCTGACGAATACAGTTTTCCTTGCCCGGATTTTCACTATGATTGCACGGATCGGCTCGGACCCGTGCCCGGTGTGCTCGGTAGTCAGATACGGTCATGTTGGTTACGAAATATGAGACTGATTGGATGACGTTACTGAAGGGTTTTTGTAACCAGTTAAAATTATTATTTCCATATCCTCTTCCTTGTTTCAGATATATCTGCAAGTAATCATAGGTTTAAAATTTCTCTTCAATGCCGAAGGATTAGTCCAGCCGAAAGGGTAATAAATAATCACGGAAAAAAAAGAAGAGTCAACAGATTCAAGGTAGATTCTACCCCCACAAGAGAAAATTCATTTCTGCGTCTTGCTACGAATTTAAATGAAACGAACATTCAAAGTTAACTTTTCAGTAAATGTCTACAAAAAGTTCTCGAGACAACAAAGTACGAAACCCTTTTCTTATGACACATTCATATTCAGTTTTTGTCTATATTTCTGAGATGAGATAGTATTTACAGTATTTACATTATTTAGACTATTGTCCTCGTCTTTGTTGCCATTTGTACGACGTTACGAGGTAAGTGAAAGTGTTACGAGGAGATAAAGCGAAGATAATGATTCAAGTTTCTTTACCCAGTTAAGCTAGCGAAGTAGTTTAAGTGCTAGACTTTTTGGAAATCCTCAAATGTGTATATAAAGAATAATTATTAGAATGGTCAATGAAAGAGTCAAAAATATATTTACCCATTTAGTTCCATGAGGTTCTCTTTCAAGTTTAGTTGGTCGGCAACTTTTCTTAGAGATTCTTTCGACTGGATGCCCAGATCCACGAATCGGGCCGGAGTTGATAATGTCAGCAAATCCTGTTAACAACTAACTACTCTCTTCCCAAAACCTATTTTTATAGGAGGCTAACAGCTAATTTGCATATTTCTCGAAATCACTCGAATCTACTGGAATTTTCTCGAACATTCTAGCATCTTCCAAACGTTCTATTTCTAATTTCCTGATTTTTACGACTACATCATGAATTAAGATTTTTTTTGTAATAACAAGTAGAACTCGATAGAATCCCTTACTACAACTTTTTTAGACATTATTAATATTATTTTTATATGTAAATGCATCCTTGTAACACCTGGTATTAAACTCACGACTCCTTGGGTCAAGTAACAGGAACTAACCAACGCTTATATTCACTGTCCTCAAGAATAACTCATGACTACCCAGAAGAGGCTATAGGCAAGAAATTAGAATGATATACCCCAGTGATTGTAATAAAGGGTTCGGTTCGAAATTCCTAGCACTTGCAGAAGGCTGGAGCGTACAACGGCTGAAACGTCGTACAGATGGCAACAAAGATGAGGACAATAGTTTTAAAGACGGTACATTCTTTCTTTAATCTTTTTTTTTTTTTTTTTGTCGATGGTAATCTTTTCTTTTTTCTGCCTAAAATATGTCGTCTAATCATAAAAGGTGCACAAAATAGTTTCCTCTGTAAATTTTGTATTTTTATCCCTTTTTGTTTATTGTCTGTCAGTCAGTCAGTTAAGTGCCATACATGATACACGCTTTGGACGATCATGTCTCGAAAGAGACATGACTGACTGAGCAGAAGATTTTCTATCCTGCTCTTTAAACTATAGCTGAAGGGAGAAGAGACGAATTGTATTAATAAGTAGTAATAAGTGGGGGATCAGTTTATTACTTAATAACAATAGAAAACTGATCCCCCACTTTTTGCCCAGTAGAAGCTTTTTTTTTTCAACTATTATATTCAGTCAGTAAGTTAAGTGCCATACGTGATACACGCTTTGGGCAATCATGTCTCGACATGACTGACTAAGCAGAAGATTATCCCGCAGTAGGTTGCCATTGCTTTCTGTGGTAGACTGGTTGCCGACCAAGGCTATAGAACCCAATCTGTTCTATTATTTGACCCATAACTGGAGGGAAGAGAGAGATTAATACCTTTCCCGAGGATATTTGTACGTAAGTGAATGCAAGGAATTCAACTGGAATTCGAACTCAGTTCCCCGACTTGTCGTTCCAAGCCTATATTCGCTGCACCACAGCGCACATTTTTCCCTTACAATGTTTCGCAGCCGTTGGTTCTTGTTTTGTGATTTGCGCCAATTTTAACTTCAAGAAAAAAAGCGCGTGTTGTTTTTATTTAATTCCTAACAACTGATTTTTTAGTGTGTTTGGCACAAGAATTTAGATTTGGTAGAGAGTTCAAATTTTTCATTTTGCACAAAAAGACAAATATGGTCTTTGTATAATTTTAATTTTTTCTAGGAGGGTCACTCTAGTTTTAAGACTAAAGGACTGAATTTTGACACTACATTTAAAACAGATGCCTACTACAAAGTATTAAAGTGTACAGGTGACTGTAAGGACTGATTGTGCAGGTTTCTTTCCAGGGGAATCCAGAAAGAAACATGGGAAGTGTACTAACAGAAGACGGAAAGTGCGACACAGAGATCCGAAGGTGAATTGACATGGCAAAGGACGCGTTCCAGAAGCAGAATAAAATATTAAGACACAGGAAAATTTTACTAGAAACAAAGAAGAGAGTACTACCAGAATTAGGCAACGCATAGCATCCTCTAAGTTTGGCTCCAAAGATTACTGGCGTCTCTGCAAAAGCGTGCTCAGCAGGAACAAGACTTCAATACCCCCACTAATCAATGAATTTGAAGTTCTCACCTCCCCAGCCGACAAGGCTGAATGCTTTGCCCGTAGATTCTCAACCAATTCGACACTGGACTCGTTAGGAATACCTACACCAGACTTCCCACCCAGAACTAAGGCTCAACTAAATAACGCCCACATTTCACCCTCGCTGGTCGCCAAGATAATTGCGCAACTTGGCCCACACAAAGCGAGCGGCGGTGACGGAATCCCAGTCATAGTACTGAAGAAATGTGTCCCAGAACTCTCCTCTGTCCTCTCTAAACTCTATAACCTCTGCCTATCTGCTTCCTGCTTTCCTGCCTGTTGGAAGTCCTCCTGCGTAGTACATATATTTAAGAATTCTGGCGAACCCTCAGACCCCGCCAATTACCGTCCTATTAGTCTCCTTCCAATCTTTGGCAAAGTTTTCGAAGCCATTATCAACGCCGAGGTGATTCAGCACCTTATGACCAACGGGCTTCTCTCTGACAAACAGTATGGGTTTCGCTTCAGCAGGTCTACTGCTGATATGCTAACGACCATTACCGAGTACATATACCAGGCACTCGACAAGAATGGTGAAGCCCGAACCGTTGCCTTGGATATCTCCAAAGCATTCGACAGGGTCTTGCATGCTGGCCTCTTGTGCAAACTGCGGAGCTATGGGATAACTGGACATCTGTTTGACCTCATCCAGTCCTTCCTCTCTAACCGCACATTAAAGGTGGTATTAAATGGGCATGCCTCCCAAAACTACCAGACGAACGCGGGCGTCCCTCAAGGTTCTATCCTAGGTCCCACGCTCTTTCTGATCTACATTAATGATCTCCCCGACACCATTAGATCCCAAGTTGGCATGTATGCCGACGACACAACAATCTACTCCCGCATCGATCAGAAACCAGGTCTGGACGACAAAGTGAACCTCGCTGCCGCACTTGAAAGGGGCCTCCAATCCGTAGTGACCTGGGGTAGGAAATGGTTGGTAAATTTCAATGCCTCCAAAACAAAGCTGTTATCAACTAACCACCATAGACAATCGCATCTACCTCCCATTAGCATGGGACAGGCTAGCCTACCAGAGAGTAAAATACTACGCCTCCTTGGCCTTACACTCTCGGCGGACCTCAAATGGAATGACTATATTGAATCCATTGCCAAATCTGCTGCTATGAAAGTGGGCTCCCTGTGCAGGGCCCGGAAATTTTTCCCACCTGAAACTATTCTGCACATATACAAATCTACCATCCGCCCGTGTATTGAATATTGCTGCCATATCTGGTCGGGTGCCCCTGCTGCTCTCCTTGGGCTTCTTGACAAAATACAAAGGAGGATCTGTAACGTGGTTGATACTGACTTGGCAGACCGGCTGCAGCCGCACTCACACCGGCGTGATGTAGCTCCCCTGTGCCTCTTCTACAAGTACTTTCATGGCTTCTGCTCCGATGAGCTTAGATCACTGGTGCCACCTAAGCACGAATTTACACGAGATACTAGATTAGCAACTAGGTCCCACCCTTTTCCCGACAGTTACAATCTCCAGGTGTTTAAATGTAGGGTCAATAGACACCTCCTATCACACTAACTCCCAACTATTCTCACAACACTCTCATCTACCCAACCCTCATTCTCGGTATCCTCACCCGCCTATCACCCACCCTCTGTTATTTCCTATATTTAATCAGCCTTTCTCCACTCTACGTAGCCCCCTGCACAGTAGTGGCAGTGACATGCCTTGCTCGGGGTGAAACGCTTATAAAAAAAAAAAACTAAATTGCTATATGATGTCAGTTCTTTAATATGGCAGTAAATGTTGGACAATATAATCAAAGATGAAGGGAAACGAAGCTCAGTATTAATTTTCTTTTCGTTGCCATTCTTTCCGACACCTCATATTTGCTCGCATGCTCGATCCATGATATCCAGAGCATCCTTCTGTAGAACCACATTTCCGCTGCTTCAAGTTTGTCCATCATCTTTGATGATATTGTCCAGCATTCACTGCCGTATTGAAGAACTGACATCACATAGCAATCTAGCACTCTCTTCTTTGAATGAGTTTAAAAAGAAATTCGATGAAGAAAAGTCTCAGGACAAATAGAAATGTGAATACGAAATATAAAAAAAATTAATTGGAATCTCTGATTTGGTGTCGTCGGCCGAATTAATTAACTTTTTGGGGAATTTATTTGTAACTTCTGATTTCTGAGTTTGCTTCGTATTTTGTCATCTTTTGTTTCTACAATTTAATTAACCAAGAAATAGAAAATAAACATTTTGTATTAGTATTCTTTCGAGATGGCGACAAAAATCCATTTTCATTACTTTCCATAAATTATTTGCTTCTGTTGATATCTAATAATATTATTAAAAAAAAAATATTGATAAAAATCGCATTCATAAAAATATACGTTCTGATTCGTAATAGACGGCAAATAGTTTTCGCTCTCATTGCAATACGCCTGCGCCATATCAATCCGCCATTACGAGCCCAGTATTTAACAAAAGTCTTTTCCACCCACCTCTGTGTCAAACGTGATTCTGTTATCGTTTGCATTTAGCGTCATTATTTCAATGTTTCTTTTCTTACGAAATACGCTTTCCAAAAACTAAATAAAGTATAGGTTGAGAATCATTTATCCGAAATTTGGGGGATCGGAAGTGCTTTTCATTTCATATTTATTTTTTCGGACTTTTTGAATACAGTCTATTTAATTCGTATATAGCGTTTACAAAATGGGACAGCTTAGGAATGAAGCCCAATATAAACACTATATCCCTTTAAATTTTATAATACAGCCTATACACATACACTAAAGGTCATCATCATCATCCGTTACAACCAATGGTGTGTAGGGCAGACACAAAGCTTCTCCACATCTGTCTATCTTGGGCCAGACTAGTTAATAAACGCCAAGAGTACTGCATGGCTTTCATCTCATTCTCCACCGTACTTCTCCATGTCGTTCTTGGTTTTCCCATCTTTCTTTTGCCATCTGGGGTCCAGTGCAGTGCTGTTCTTGTGATTGACTGTGGAACTTTCCGGAGCACATGCCCAATCCATCTCCAAAACCTTCTTGTAATGATGGTACCCATGTTCTCTTGCTTGCATTTCTTCAACAAGTCTTCATTGGAGAACTTCTCTGGCCAAAATATTCTCAGTATTCGTCGGAGGAATATGGTGTGAAAGGATCGAAGTTTGGCGAGATCCGCCTTAATCATTCTCCAGCACTCAGATCCGTAGAGGAGAGTAGATACAACACAGCTCTGGTATAGCTTGAGCTTGGTGTTGGTGCCGTACTCTGTTGATCTCCAGTTGTTGTTCATACGCTAAAGGCATTATCATATAAATAACACATACCCTGAATATAGTTTTATATAAAACTAGCAGTATAGCCTGGCATGGCTCGGGTGTAATGAAAGCTTTAGAACTAATTCATGGTCCTGGAGCTCAGACTCTTTGGACGTTGGCACGAAAAACTAAAAAGCAAGAGTTGTTTTCAGTTAAAGCGAAACCGTAAACTGAAAGAAAAATGAATGGATGTAAGTCAAATTTTGATTTCCTGGTATTGATATCACATAAGTATTTTTCGTTGTAAACTGAATTTTGAAGGCTAAATAAGTCCTCTGAGTAAATGGTATGATGGCTGAGACTAAGAACTACAATTATACCTACTTAAAGCCAAACCCGAAGAAAAACTAAAATAAAAGGGCTGAAAAAATACAGACATACAGGCAGATAAACAGACACACACACAAACATCTTGCTTTGTATATATATATTATCGATTTTCTGCACTATTGTAAAAACTGCAACCTTGAAGCTTCTGAATATTGCTTCTTATGTCTTTGTCTATGAGTGTATCAAATTTGATTAAAATCAGACCACTCCTTCTATAACCCGATTTTTTCGATTATCGATTTTCAATATTTATCGGGATACCTCGACACAAAACCTAGCTAAGAACACTCGCAGACGCTTATAGTACAACTGTGTAAATTTTGATGAAAATTGGTTCAGCCGTTTCGGAGTCTATAGGTAACACACACACACACACACACATACACACACACACACACACACATACACGGACAAAGTTCCATTTATAAATAATAGATTTAGATTTTATAAATAATGAAGCTAGTCATGTAATGCTCACGCGGATTTTTAAGTGGTGAAATTAAGGTTTCACGTATAAATAATGTTTTCTACTTTCTGTAGATGTGCAAGAGTTACTGGGCGTGAAAAAAAAAATAAAATAAAATAAAAACATTATTGCTGAGCAGAAAGAGAAAAGATCATCACGAGGGCCGTCGACATTACATTTAAATTTCCAAATTAAATTTGGCTGGCAAGCATGGATCCGAAAGGGAGTTACACAATTGAGAAATGAGAGAAAAGAAACACTTAGCATAGAACTTACGGCTTCATCTAACCAGCTCAACTCTAAATTGATTAAATCTTGTTGCAGGTCTAGTCAGTCAGTTAAGTACTATACGTGATACACGCTTTGGGCGATCATGTCTCCGAAGAGACATGGCTGACTGGGCAGAAGATTTCTATCCTGCTCTTTAAACTATACCTGAAGGGAGAAGAAACGGATTGTATTAATAAGTAGTAATTAGTGGGGGATCACTTTATTACTTAAAAACAATAAAAAACTGATCCTCCACTTTGTGTGCAATAGAAAATTTACTTATGTTTCCAACTATTATCTTCATTCAGTTAGTTAAGTGCCATACGTGAAACACGCTTGGGCGATCATGTCTCCAATGAGACATGACTGAATGGGCAGAAGATTTTCTATCCTGCTCTTTAAACTATACCTGAAGGGAGAAAAGACGGATTGTATTAAAAAGTAGTCATTAGTAGGGGATCAGTTTATTACTTAATAACAATAGAAAACTGATCCCCCACTTTTTGACCAGTAGAAGCTTTACTTTTGTTTCCAACTATTATCTTCATTCAGTCAGTTAAGTGCCATACGTGATACACGCTTTGGGCGATCATGTCTCGCACTAGATTGCCATTGCTTTCTGCGATAGAGTCGTTTCAAGCCAAGGCTATAGAACCCAATCTGTCTTATTATTTAACCCATAACTGGAGGGAAGAGACGGATTGATACCTTCCCAAAGTGTATTTCTGCGTAAGTGAATGCAAGGAATGCAACTGGAATTCGAACTCGTTTCCGCGATTTTTCGTTCCGATCCAATGTATATAAGTGTCCATATTCCTTCCGTTGACCTTGAAACTAACTCGTTGATCACATTGCTGAGCTTTGCAATACTGCTTTCCTGGTATCTTTGACTAGTCTGTGCTAGCTACTGATATTTCGTTTCAGTTATCTATTAAACAGAAACCCTCTATCCATAAGATCTCTTTCAGTTACCAGCATGCTGATTATGACTGACACCTTGATTGGAGTTACATCCTCAACCTCCCAATTGAAAATTGCGCCACTGGGGGTTATTCTAGGGCAAAATTATCTATTAAACAGAACCCCTCTATCCATAAGACCGCTTTTCGTTTCCAGCATGCTGATTGGGATTGACATCTTGATTGGAGTGACATCCTCAACCTCCCAGTTGAAAATTGCGCCAATTTGGTTTATTTTTGGGTAATATTATCTATTAAACAGAAATCCTTATCTATAAAACCTCTTTTCGTTACTAGCTGCTGATTGGGACTGACACCTTGATTGGAGTGACATCCGCAACCTCCCAGTTAAAAATTGCGGTAAAAGACGACATAGACATTTTCTTTCCTTGTCAGAAATACCAGATGAAATATCAACCAACTCCGTGATTCACACTAGTATGCTGAGTCGCTATAGCACACGTGAATCACTATTTTCGGCTATACTAATGTGACAGCGATCGTCAAAACAGGTGCCTATTCTTTATTCTTCTTCTATGTGCCTTGTGCCTTCCTGATACTAACATTTTGGGTACGTTAAATCGATTAGCAACCGACATAGCACGATTATAACCTTCAGTGCGAAAACTACTCCACATCAATATCTTTCTTCCGGGTCCAACAGGCCACAAAACCTTGGCGACGAAGATTCGCCACAACAGAAACAAAATCGGATATTCAGTGAAACCACAGAAAAAATAAGGAAGATATCCGCCGTTACGTCCCCTCAATTCGTGAATGGCACAAGGAATTTATGGAGTCTGGGACATTATTGAATAAAAAGGAGAAGAAAACGACCAAGGACATCGGAGGAAAGCATTGATCGTGTAAGAAATCGAATACCGTCTTAATGTTTCATGCAACTAATGGTGCCCTTCTTCTTTCAGAACGTAGGCGATCATGGCTTTCCAGGTCTCCCTATCCCTGATAGCTCTAAGCATGCTTTCTCTTGTCACCCCACCCAAACCCCGTCTTGACATTTACCGACTCAGCCCCTTCAAATATTTTATCCGTTGCTTTCCCCTGTCTCTCTTTCATTCTTTCTGACCTGTGAGAATTAGTTTCCCCAAACTTTCTTTCCTCATCATGAGTCCCAAGAACTTCAGCTATATTTGCCTAATCCTCACTATTAATTTCCTTGTCGGTTCCATCATTTCTAAAACTTCATCATTGCTCACATGCTCGATCCATGATATCCGCAGCATCCTTCTGCAGAACCACATTTAAGTTGTTTTAAGCTTTTCCTTCATCTTTGATGATATTTTCAGCATTTACTGCCATATTGAAGGACAGACATTCACATAGCAATCCAGTACTCTCTTCTTTGTTTCTAGCGAAATTTTCCGGTCTCTTAATACTCTACTCAGCTCCTGGAATGAATTCTTGTGCTTTTAGATCTCAAGAATATAAATGTATAGAAATTACTGTGACCACAAAGTGAGGGGTCAGTTTATATATTGATTTTAATATGGAATTGATCCCCCACTTTATATCCAGTACGCTTTTGTAGAACCACATTTCAGTTGCTTCAAGTCTTTCCTTCATCTTTGATGATATTGTCCAGCATTCACTGCCATATTGAAGAACTGACATCACGTAGCAATCCAGTACTCTCTTCTTTGTTTCTAACGAAATTTTCTTGTCTCTTAATACTCTACTCAGCTTCTGGAATGCGTGCTTAGCCATTCGAATTCGCTTTCCGATCTCAATGTCGTACTTTCCGTCTTCCTTTAGAACACTTCCCAAGTACTTAATTTTTTGTACTTGCTTGATTTTAGTATCCTCAACCTGTAATTGGCATTTTGGGCCCCTCCGTTTGCTAAGGACTATACATTCGGTTTTCATGTAGTTCATTTGTTGTTTTTTATTTCCACTTTCTTCGTCCACTTTTTTAGAAGTTCTTATTGTTTTTCTTTCCGTGTCTGTTATCAGCACTGTATCATCTACATATCTTATTCTGTTCAGATTGTAACCGCCAATCTAACCTGGCATAATTTCTAGGGTCCTTAGAATAGTTTCACTGTACAAGTTGAACAGATCCGGTGAAACGATAGATCCATGTCTTACGCCCCTTTCTGTCTTTGTATATCTGCTGAATTTGTTTCCTGTTCGTATGGAGGTGGTTTGCTGACACTAGAGGTTCTTGATTGATTTGATTTCTTTGCCAAATATATCGATTCTTTGTGGCGTACTTTGTCGAACGCCTCGGCATAATCCACTTACATAGTAGCAAAGCACCCATATATTCTCCGTATTCCAGCGGTGAGAAGTAAGAACACCATTTACTTGCAAATCACTCCGCTTCCCAAAGGGATGCTTACCCGATCACTACAATATTAACCTGCTCAAGGATAAGGTTAATCGTTATTCTCCACTGCTGACCGCACAAATTATCTCCTAACCTAACCATCTACCTCGAGTGGCGCCTGGACCTTGCTGTAAATAAAAAAGTTAATAAATATACAATGGATTTTATTGGTTAACGGAAATCACTGGGCGCCGTATCATCTGTGTTGAGCCTTTTATTGTCGTTTCAATGGACTCTCATCGTGTTTTGTAATCACTAAAAAAGGCCATAAAGCGAACATAATTTGAAAATGTTATAAAAATCGAAAGCAAAAAATTGCTAATACGCTATGAATCTTAGTTAAGCGTAAACAAAGACTGAAACATAATTGCTTTACAGGTCATGAATCCTGAAACACTTATTGAAATAGTAATTGATTACTATGATATAATTATTGTTATTAAAGATTCGTTTTTCTATGTCGATATTAGCCCTTCAATCAGCATTTTTAATATCAGGGAAGTGTTTTAACAGAAACTGGAAAATGCGACACGGAAATTATCCCGGTGCAAAACAGAGTAACGGAAGGTGTATACCTCGTTCTTTTATCGCCATGAATACAACGAAATGTAATAGAGATCCTTGGCAGGATGGCCGTATCTGACTACTGGGCACGGGTCCGGGCACGGGTCCGGGCACGGGTCCGGGCCGATCCGTGCAATCATAGTGAAAATCCGGGCAAGGAAAAATGTCCTCGTCAGAAATCAAACAAAACAATTCACGAAGAAAGAAAGAAAAAAAGAAAGAAAGAAAAAAAGAAAGAAATGGAGAGAGGAGGAGGAGGAAAGACTTTCTTTTATCTACTGAACCTGTTTACGGCGTAGTAGCTGCCATTCTGCTTACGTCTGACAATGATTGGTACGATTTGATCGATGTTAAAGTAAGTTCTAAAACAACTGCACGTAACAGTCACTAACATGGCCGTATCTGACTACCGGGCACACCGGGCACGGGTCCGGGCCGATCCGTGCAATCATAGTGAAAATACGGGCAAGGAAAAATGTCTTCCTCAGAAATCAAACTAAACAATTCACGAAGAAAGAAAGAAAGAAAGAAAGAAAGAAAGAAAGAAAGAAAGAAAGAAAGAAAAACGAAAAAACATCCGAATAAAAAAAGTAAAAATCTGTTTATTTATACATTTTGGGAGAAAAGACTGGTTATACTCAGAAAGTCCGAACCCGATTTCCTGCTTTCGTTCACGTTCTGTGCCTAATGTCCATTACAATAGCCGAAGAAATTCGCAAAAATCACAGTTTCTGGAAACGGATGACACTGATGACGTCATCACATTGTCAACTAATAAATCCGGGCAATTTTCTCTGTGCCGAGTGATATTTTAGCACCAGCTACGGCCCTGTTTGGCTGACAAGGTTGTGTAATATGCACAGCGCATATTGTAAAGTACTTCTTCTTTATGTGCCGTATCCCCTCAGGACGTAGGCGATCATGGACTTCCACTTGGCTCTGTCTATTACAACACTCAATATTTTTTCTTGATATTTCTTCCAAGCCACGCTGCGCCATCTATTCGCTCAGACCAAACAAGTACGTCTCCCACTGCTTTCCTCTGTCTATTCTTCCATCTATCCGACCTATGAGTATTAAATTCTCCAGATCTTCTTACCTCATTACGTGTTCCAGGAATCTCATTTGTCTCTTACTTATGGAAAATATGAGTTTTCTTCTCGTTTGCATCCTTTCCAACACCTCATCGTTGCACACGTGCTCCGTCCATGGTATGCTCAGCATCCTTCTGTAAAACCACATTTCTGCTGCCTCAAGGCTCTCCTTTTCCTTGATGAGATCATCCAACATTCACTTCCATACAGAAGTACAGATATCATATAACAATCCAGTAGTATTTTCTTTGTTTTCAATGAGATTTTCCTGTCTCTCAGTGTTTTGAGTAACATCTGAAATGCATCTTTGGCCATGCCAAAGCGTCTTTGGATCTTCGTGTCGCACTTTCCATCTTCTGTCAAAACACTTCCCAGGTATTTAAATTTCTTTACTTGTTTTGTTTTAGTTTCTCTGTCTTGTAGTTGGCATATTGGACTATTTTTTTCTGCTGATGACCATACGTCCAGTTTTCTTTAGGTTTATGCTCAGTCCTTTCTTCTCACCTTCTTTTGATAACTTTTGTAGAAGGTCCTGTAAAGTACACTGTAGTGAAAAGATAGGCAGATTCTATCTCACCACTCGCTTGTAAACATCCATCAAAATGAAATAAACGTTTCTGACGTTAAAGTTGAATTATTAAAATTAAGCTTCATCAGCCTCTACACCCTCGTGCAAATTAATTGAAATAAAACGAATTATGTTTTTCTAGGATCTTTCACACTTTCCCTGATCACGTATACGTCGTCTCTTGGCGTTGTTTTTCTCTTCCAGTCGCATTTTCTTTCACATTTTAAACTGATGGATTCAGTTTGATTTTTTACCTTGATGACACGACTGACAGTTGCAAGGCTGACACCAACAATATCTGCGATCTCTCTGCAAAGCTTGCCAGTGTGTTTGTGCAGTGTTACAATTTTCTTACGCATCCTTGGAGTAATGTTTATCGTAGATGATGGCCGTAAGACAACTAATCGACAGTCGAGACAGTCGTGTTTGGGCGTGATAAAAATCTGATTCAATCACGGTTGGCGCAGTATTTTTCAAAGGAAAACAAATTTCATTATACTTCCAGAAAATAGATTCATATTACTGCACAACTCTGCAAATAACTTAACTTGAGAAAAAAACAGAAATCGATTACACCCTGCAAATCCAGTGGGTCTAAAACTGACCGTATGGTGAAAGAAGAAATTAAAACAGTTGTCTCAATTAATTTTCACAAGTATATATAAGTAAGTAAGTAGCTAACCTAGAGAGACAACGAACCTACCAAGTTTTCAGCAAATTGGATCTTCAGGGAAAGTTGGCCAACTTTCCCTGAAGATGTAATTTGGTGAAAACTTGGTAGGTTCATTGGCTCTCTAGGTTAGCTACTTACTTGTTGGCTCTACTTGTGTATTAAGTGCTTTACGTGTTAGGTTACTCGTCTCGGGGTTTGTTTGTTTGTTTTTTTCGGCTAGTACATTGACTAACGTTCAAGTGCGTAGTTCGTTTCTTTTTTTGTTTCCATCTTTTCTACTCCGCGTTTATACTCGGTGGGTTTTTCGAGACGTGTTCAAAGAAAAATTTACACCTATATATATATATATATTAAATATATATATATATATATATATGCAGTACTGTGCAAAAGTATTAGGACAAGAACTATTTAATCTTTTATGATGCATATTGACAGAAAATAAAGAATTTAAATAAAGTAATTTCATTTGATTTACTCAAAAAATGTTTTAACAAGAAAAGAATACTTGTTAAAAAATAAATTTAATATTTACTATAATAGCCTTTTGCTTTGAAATAATAAAATAATTGCGACAATTTACCAATCGCACCTAATATATATATATATATATATATATATATATATTAGGTGCGATTGGTAATCAGACAAGCGTAGTTTATAAGGTTAAAGTTTATGTTAACGAAAATGACAAAAGCCCCAAGACATACATAGGATCCACACATGATAGTTTTAAAAGTAGGTTTTATAACCATAAAACTTCTTTCAAAAACGAGAAATATAAGCATAGCACTGCATTATCTACCTATGTATGGGAAATAAAAGCCAAAATTAAAAAGGATCCCATTCTGAAATGGGAAATAATAAAAAAGTGCCCTAGCGATAATAAAAACAATAAATTTTGTAGGGTATGTGACGAGGAGAAGCTAGCAATAGCTAAATTTGAACCTACCAACAAACTCATTAACGCTAGAACAGAAATACTAAATAAGTGTAGAATGCACAAAATGAAGTTTCTTGCGTAGACTATCGGTGTTACTGTAAACCCCGCCCCCGATATCTTTTTTTTTTTTTTTTTCTTCCTTTCAACCCCTTCCCCCAAATGGGTTAGTCTTAATAGGTGTCTATTTATTTGATTAGTCCTTGGTCTGCCTTTGCCCTGACGAGCCGTTGTGCGAAACCGCGGTAGGTCTTGGCGATCTTGCGATTTTTTTCGTATATATATATATATATATATATACTGTCCAAGAGTATTAGGACAAGAACTATTTTATACTTTATGAGGCATATTGACAGAAAATAAACAATTTAATTAAAGTAATTTTATCTGATTTACTCAACAAATTCTTAAACAATAAAAATACTTGTTACAAAATAAATTTAATATTTAGTATAATAGCCTTTTGCATTGATCACGGCCTTCATTCTGTCAGGCATTGTCATCACAAGATTCTTCAGTGTATCTAATAATATCTCCTGCCAAGCAGCTTGTATTTGTTCCAAACGTTTGTCTTACGAAGTAATATTAGATTTATCTATTATTTTATCCAAAATATCTCATAGATTTTCAATAGGATTGAGATCAGGGCTTTGTGGGGGCCAATTCAAATTCCGAAGTCTTCCTTCCTCTTCCGTTTTAGTTAAATAATTCTTACAAACATTTGGATTTTCGCCCTGTATTTTAATTTCAATGAAGTTTTTAGGAAAATCACCCTCATACTACATTACTGATAGTGTGAAAAAGTTTTAGAACAAGGGTGATTTTAAACTTTATTTTGATGCCTCATAAAAGATAAAATAGTTTTTGTCCTAATAATTTTGCACAGTACTGTATATACAGAGAGAGAGAGAGAGAAAGAGAGAGAGAGAAAAAAAATTCGTGTTACAGCACACCACTGCAAAATACGTAATATGAGCCAAAGAAATGGATTAGACACTGTGACTTCATTGGGTCTAAAACTGACCGTATTTTAAAAGTATGGAAACTAAAGTAGTTGTTTCAGTTAATTTGCACAAGAGTGTATGTATATATTCTTTGTAATATATATATATATATATATATATATATATATATATATATATATATATATATTACAAAGAATATATACATACACTCTTCCATACGCACTTTCCATCTTCTGTCAAAACACTTCCCAGGTATTTAAATTTCTTTACTTGTTTTGTTTTAGTTTCTCTGTCTTGTAGTTGGCATATTGGACTATTTTTTTTCTGCTGATGACCATACGTCCAGTTTTCTTTAGGTTTATGCTCAGTCCTTTCTTCTCACCTTCTCCTGAAGGTCTAAAATATATATTAATGCAGGTTTCATTGAATAATATAGACAAGTTTTGTCTATCACTTTTGTGTAGGATCCGTTCGTACCGTCTGATATACTTGATGGTGATATCGTTGAAAGACAACAAAAAAATCACAGTAATTGTTGATTTTTTTATCGGGTCTAAGCTTTCGGCTCACATAAGCCATTATCAAAGAGTAAATATTAACACACAGTAAACATAGAACATTTAAGTTATTAACAATAAAGAGAATTAAATTGAAAATACAAGTCCGTCCCTACCGTGGCGGATGGCCGAAGACAGTGACAAAATAGTGGCGTTGTGGTCCCTGATCTGATTACAGGTATTTGAGTACGTTATTGGAAATATCAAAATTGATTGTATTCAAACCAGGTTTAAATTGTTTAATGTTGATTGCTTCCAGGATTGTGAGTTTCTGTTTATTATTTTCTTGTTTAAGCATGTACGTGTTATCAACGAGCGTTTTTCTCAGAAAATGTAGCCCCATGCGCAATAGTGGCAGTGGAATGCCTTGCTTGGGGTGAGATGATTAAAAAAAAAAAAGTGTGCGTTGATAACCGTGTTCTTTTAAATGTCGGAAGATATTTGAATTGTCATTTAAGTGCAACGTCAGACGCCGTGAGAGCGAATTTTTAGTATGGCCAATGTAGATATTACTTAGGTTGTTAGAGATACATTCTCTAAATGGACATTTGAATTTATAAACTACATTGGTTTTTTGCAAATCACTAACGGTGGGGGAAGAGTCGTTGCGGACGAATGAATTGGATGTAGTGGATTTAGTGTAATATATAATAAACTTAATTCTTTTGTTAGAGTCTGTCGGAGAAATATTAGTGTTTATGAGTTTTTTTAGGATATTTTCATCTAGTTGGTAGTTGGAGTGCATCTGGCTACGGTATAAGATAGTGATATGTTTAGGATTGGTTGGGTTAGTATCATGTGTTGTTTTTTCCATGTTAAGCTTTTTAAGAAAATATCGTATTTGTTCATCAACTATGTAGTTGGGAAAATTATTATTGATGAGTGTCTGTTTTATGTTTTTTAGTTCACTGTGGAAGATCTGATTTGTAGAAGAATTGGTTTTTGCACGATATAATAGATTTTTTATAGTGGCTATTTTGTAATAGTGGGGGCATTCATGTGTGGAGGGATTTTTGTTAGTGGGTTTTTTATACGGTGAGATAGTGAATTTATTGTCATCAGTGTTAATTAATATATCAAGCAAAGGAATTTTGTTATCATTGCTAAGTTCATAAGTGAATTTTAAAACTGAGTTATTTTGAAACTGTTTTTGAAGTTGTAAGATTTCATCGGTATTTTTAATTAACAGTAGGATATCATCAACATATCGTAGATATATTGATGTTTTTTTAAAATTGTGCAAAGGTAGTAATTTCAAGGTTAGACATGTAGAAATTACTAAAAGTCGGACCAAGCACTGAACCCATGGAGACTCCGTCACGTTAATGAAAAAATGCTGCCAAAATACACACAATATACATATATATATATATATATATATATATATATATATATATATATATATATATATATATTACTGCACACCACTGCAAACGTCCTAATCTAAGGAAAAATATACACTCTCGCTCCTGAAGGTCTAAAATTGACCATATGACGAAACAAATAAAAAATTGAAACCAAAGCAGTTTGGCAGTTGTTTCAATTAATTTGTAGAAGGGTATATATATATATATATATATATATATATATATATATATATATATGTGTGTGTGTGTGTGTGTGTGTGTGTGTGTTGTAAGAAAGTTATAGAACTCGTAGGTTTTTTTACCTGCTGTTCATGCATTTACTTTTATAAAGAGTGCTCAATACAACGTAGAGCATTATATTGTAATGGTTGTTAGAATGGTTTATAAATTCATATTACGCGAAATGCATTTCAACTTATCACCCGATAAGGGCACGTAGCAGCTTCGGAACGCGAAAGTTTTTGTGTAGTGATACTATGAATTATTGTAACAACCATTACAACAACCATTACAATATATATATATATATATATATATATATATATATATATATATATATTCTTTATGATAGATAGATAGATAACAGACTGTAATAGATAGATAGATAGATAGATAGATAGATAGATAGATAGATAGATAGATAGATAGATAACAGACTGTAATAGATAGATAGATAGATAGATAGATAGATAGATAGATAGATAGATAGATAATAGACTGTAATAGATAGATAGATAGATAGATAGATAGATAGATAGATAGATAGATAAGATAACAGACTGTAATAGATAGATAGATAGATAGATAGATAGATAGATAGATAGATAGATAGATAGATAGACAGACTGTAATAGATAGATAGATAGATAGATAGATAGATAGATAGATAGATAGATAACAGATTGTAATAGATAGATAGATAGATAGATAGATAGATAGATAGATAGATAACAGACTGTAATAGATAGATAGATAGATAGATAGATAGATAGATAGATAACAGACTGTAATAGATAGATAGATAGATAGATAGATAGATAGATAGATAGATAGATAGATAGATAGATAGATAGATAATAGACTGTAATAGATAGATAGATAGATAGATAGATAGATAGATAGATAGATAGATAACAGACTGTAATAGATAGATAGATAGATAGATAGATAGATAGATAGATAGATAGATAGATAGATAACAGACTGTAATAGATAGATAGATAGATAGATAGATAGATAGATAGATAACAGACTGTAATAGATAGATAGATAGATAGATAGATAGATAGATAGATAGATAGATAACAGACTGTAATAGATAGATAGATAGATAGATAGATAGATAGATAGATAGATAGATAGATAGATAGATTCATTCATATAACTGCATACCACTGCAAATGACTTAATCTGAAGAAAAAATAGAAATCGATTACACCCTGTCACTTAAGTGGGTCTAAAATTGACCTAATAGTGAAAAAAAGGAAACTAAAACAGTCGTTTCGATTATTTTGCACAAAGGTGTACTTAGGAGTGGTTCCTTTACATATTACATACACTCTCATTTAAATGAATGTTTTGATAAAATAAGTGTTACTTTCAAGTTGTGCAATTTCAATAGTTTTTAAATTTGGATATTTTTGTGTTTATCTGTTATTGTTATTTACTGTTTTCGCTCTAATAATTTATTGATTTATTTATTCGGCAAAATTGAAACAACCGTTCGTGGTGGAATTATTTTTTATCGTCTGGTTATCTTCTTTCGATGGCATTTTACTATTTCCCTCATTAACAAGAGATGAAAAAAATCAACCGCATTTAATACAATTCAAGTCAAAAAAGAAATGTAAGCGATACATTTTCGGTTAATATTATAATTAGCTATAAAAATAGTTCTAATTTTAAGCGTATTTGATGTTGTAAATAAACTACATCTCTTAATACAACGATATCCAGCGGCCGTCTTTACAGACAATTTGATGGAATCTCAACAATTCCTTTTGTAAAACAAGGCTTTTATTTGAATAAAATAAATGATTCTTAGAAGCTGTTGGATTTCATTTAAACTAAATTAAAAATTCATGCGTCAGGGTTTTAATACACATCCTCAGTTGTTATCGATACTAACAGAAGCCTTAATAGTTCTGAAAATAGAGTCTGCGCTTAAAGAAAAATAAACAATGGGGTCTTTCGGAAGAGTAATTAAAAAAAGAGAGAAGACAAGATTAAGCATCATCTCTTTCGTCCACACTTCGAATATGGCTGCCACTTCTGTATATATTTAGAGATCTTTTTAATCATTTCACGCCAAGCAAGGCAGTTTTACTGCCACTGTTGCGCAGGGGGTTACATAGGGAGAAAGTGATGAGAAAGAGGGGTAGGTTATAGGGGTGTCAGGAATAGGGTAACAGAAGGATGAGAATACTGGTGTGATGAGGTGGAGTGGATGGAGAAAAGAGCTTGAGAGAAAGGATGCGAGTTAGTGAGATAAGAGATGACTATTGACCTTACATTTAAATTCGTGGAGATTGTAGCTGTCGAGGAAGCAAGTATACGGAAGGGAATACCATAGGCGGGAAGTGCGAGAAAAGAAGCTGTTAGATTAGAAATTGCATTTACATTTTATCGGTTTAAATGTAAAAATGCTGGGACTTAGTTGCTAGTCTAGTAGCTCGAGTAAATTCATACACCAGTGAGCTAACTTCATTGACACAGGGAAGCGACATTACGCCGGTGAGAGAGCGACTGCAGCTGAGCTGCCAAGTCGGTATCGATCACATTGCAGATTCTCCGTTGGATTTTGTCAAGAACCCCGAGGTGAATAGCAGAGGCATCCGACCAGATGTGGCATGAGTATTCAGTACACGGGCTGATGAAATATTTATATACGTGCAAGATGGATTCAGACGGAAAAAAATCTTCCTGGCCCTGCACAGGGAACCAACTTTCTTAGCATCTGATTTAGCTATATAGTCGATGTAGTCATTCCACGTGAGGTCTTCTGAGAGAGTTAGGTATTTATTTACTTGTAAGTGAATATAACGAACGAATTGGAACTTGTCCTTCTGATTAATAATTTCGAGCCATTACTCATTACACCCCCAACAATATCCACGATTACAGAACCTGGTATTCCCAAGTGGCCACCCATAAGGGTCGAGGTTGTTTTAATTTCGGTAATCGTACGGAAGCCGATAATTCAAGGTAAGCCCATTGCGCATCCAAATTTGCAGCTCTTGTTATTCCTAAGCGGTCACACATCACAAGTACTGATCAGACTCGACGTTGCTTAATTTCAGTGATAGTACAGAAACCAATACTTTAAAGTGATACGGCCGTAAGCCTAATTTTGCGGGTATGAATGATAAATTTTGTCGCAAAGCCTATAAAATTTATCCGGCTAGAAAATAATTAATTTTACGACAAATCAGTCAGCTAAGTGCCATACGTGATACACGCTTTGGGCGATCGTGTCTAGAAAGAGACATGATTGACTGAGCAGAAGTTTATCACACAGTAGGTTGTCATTGCTCTCTGCGGTAGACTGGTTGCGGACCAAGGCTATAGAACCAAATCTTTCCTATTATTTAACCCACAACTGGAGGGAAGAGATGTATTACTACCTTTCCCAAGGATATTTGTGCGTAAGTGAATGCAAGAAATTCAACTTCAATTTACGACAAATTTTGTTTTTAAACAGTTAAGTCACTAGAGCCACGCGAGTTTATTCAAAGAGATAATCAAGGAGGTAGCCGTGTGAAAAGAAAACGGACGCGTCCTCAGGACGAGAGCATGGAACATTGATTCAAACAAAATGACTGCATTAAAGAAAAACGTTCTTACCATACATGTTAGGCATTTCTATAACTGGCTATCGGCTAAGTGAACGTGTTCTAATGTTAATCTCCAAGCACGAACAGTACGTAATGGGAACACACACAAGAAAAAGGAGAACACCATACTCAGCTGTACAAAAAAAAATATATTTGTAAATCTAAAGACACACTGCAAAAATACGTAATAAAATATAGTCAAGTATTAAGACATGTGGAGATTCCACAAGTTTATACAAATAGATACACGAACAAGACAAACACAGGTTCATTATCCAGCGTGCTAACAGAGTGTATCTACTGACAATGCATATGATAACCAAAATCTTATATATATACTAGCAGTATAGTCCGGCGTTGCTCGGGTGTAATGAAAGTTTTAAAACTAATCCATAGTCCTGGAGCTCAGACTCTTTGGACGTTGGCACGAAAGACTAAAAAGCAATAGTTGTTTCCAGTTAAAGCGAAAACGTAGACTGAAAGAAAAATGAATGGATGTAAGCCAAATTTTGATTTCCTGGTATCGATATCAAATAAGTTTTTTTCGTTGTAAACTCAATTTTGTAGGCTAAATAAGTCCTCTGAGTAAATGGCCGAGACTAAGAACTACAATTATATCTACTTAAAGCCAAACCCGAAGCAAAAACTAAAATAAAATGGCTGAAAAAATACAGACATACAGGTAGATAAATAGACACACACACAAACATCTTGCCTTATATATATATATATATATATATATATATATATATATATATATATATATTATCGATTTTTTGCACTATTGTAAGAACTGCAACTTTGAAACTTCTGAATATCGTTTCTTATGTTTTTATCTATGAGTGTATGAAATTTGATTAAAATCGGACCACTCCTTCTATAACCCGATTTTTTCGATTATCGATTTTCAATATTTATCGGGGGTACCTGGAAACAAAACCTAGCTAAGAACAGACGCTTATAGTACAACTGTATAAATTTTCAAGAAAATCGGTTCAGCCGTTTCGAAGTCTATGCGTAGCGGGGGGACACACACACAAACACACTCACAAAGTTCCATTTATTATATAAGTTTACATATATATATATATATATATATAAATTTAGATAACACTTAGTTGGGAAATGGCCATTTTTAACATGTCATTTTAAGGCTTGCATTTTTCGATTCCTTATAAACAGAGAATGGGGTTAGCTTAGATATAGGAAGGGGTTGGGATGTATTAGTTTTCATTATGTTGGGATGGGAGAAGGAATTAGTAGTAATTCCTCCTTGGTAGTGGGATGGGTGTGGCCTGACCCTTGGGCTAGTTGTGGTAGGGGTGGGGAAGTAACTGTTTGGCCAACTTTTAAATTTTTTTTTAATTTTTATTAGGACTAATTGGGAGAATAGGATAATTATTGTAATTTATACTTATTTCTATGGCGACACATACTTATGATCTCCTTTCATTTGTTTAGGAGTATATTTTGGTCTGGAAATTTTAAAATTTTAATTTTTTCTGTTAAACATAGATTACACCTATCTCTTAAGCTATTAGGGGCCCTAGCCATGCCTATGAGTTCTCATTTTTATGGGGATCTAAGTTATTTTCTTTTAATTTCCAGTATCTTCTAGAAAGAGCTGTTTGGTACCTTAAACTAGGGTTGGTGAAGGAGCGCCTGTGGGTATAAAGCCGTTGCTTCCAAATTCCCGCCGAAATTGCAAACAATATGTTTGCTTATTTGAATAAAATCCGTTCATACTCACGGATAATTTTTCGCGTATTACAATCAAAAGATGTCAGAAATGAGCTGTAATGTTGACAGATGTTATTGTCATTCATTTCTTAAGGTACCCAAGTACTTTCAACCTATTTCCGAGGTCATCTTCAGGGGTGTGAGTTATGGTAACAAATGTAACCGGAAAAACTATTTTCTAAAAACTACTGTGCATTTTTTCCTACTTCAAATATAACGGTTGACAAATTGCTAGCTTTCATTAGAACGAAAAAATTGAAATGAATGAAAATAACATCTGTTACCGTTACAGCTTATTTCTGACATCTTTTGATTGTAATACGCGAAAGATTATCCATGAGTATGAACGGATTTTATTCAAAATAGGTAAACATATTGCTTGCAATTTATTTAATCTGATATATTTTCATGAGAATTTGCTGCCTAAATATACAAATACATATATATATATATATATATATATATATATATATATATAAATTCTTCATTTGTAAACGAGTTATTAAGCAATCTAGGTTTCTACTATGTGGTGTCTTCAGGCGATTTGCAATAACTGATTTTACCGTTCCCCGTTTTTTCTTTTTTTTTTAAGGACGTTCACGTAACGGTAATTTTTTTAACGTACACGTGACAGGGAAGTTTTGAACGGGAAAGTTTTAAAATTACAATAAATCATAGCGTTTTCAAAGATGGTTGTATGAAGCTAATAGGTATTTTTTTAGTATGGTTACACTTAGTCATAAAACGTTATAATTTTATGTAATTTTAAAAGTTGCGCTTTCAAAAATTCCCCGTCACATAAGCGTTCAAAAAATAACTATTTCGTGAGCGTCCTTAAAAAATAAAAAATACTAAAATTTTTTGCCCGAGCTCTCTGGCGCTAGGATTACTCACATTTAAAAGGCCTTGTGTCATTTTTTTAAGTAGGGAGGCAGCTAAATATCCACATTTCTATCTAGCGCTTAACGTCGCTCAGAAGCTTTGTTAACATTGTCGGACTCTCTGCCCGAAGACAGAGAGTAAATCAGACGAGGCCCCGCCAATGGGTAGAGTCTCGTTTGACGAAAAGTAGATTAAAACATTTGCCTAAGTTATATTCCTCGGATTACCCTTGTGCCACATATTCTCTCAAGTGGGGAGGCAGCTAAATATCTGTATTGCTGTCAAGTATTTCACCACTAGCAGTGGTAAGCTACTTCACGCACCCGGCGAGTATTGCATTTGTTGATCTTAAAAATATTACTATTTTATTTTCCAACCTCTGTTTTGATGATTTCTCAATCAGTAACCTTTTTAGGTGACAACAAACTTCAAAAATTATTTGCAGCGGATACCCGTATTGAGTAGAAAGCACGTTTTTTAAGCCGGTTTGAAGTAGGTTTAGGGCCACTGTCTTGTTGACAAATAAATCCTTCTAATACTTCTGCACACTACCGGTAGTGTGCAAAAGTGGACAGGGGTGATTTTAAACTTTACTTTGACGCCTCATAAAAGATAAAGTAGTTCTTATCTTAATACTTTTGCACAGTACTGTACGTACTTATAAAATGAATGGGCCTGTCCAAATCCTCATGAATACGTTGGTCATTGTTGTGAGGGGCGTTATATTGATGTCTAGTGATTAACTTCTGTCAGATGCTTTTCTACCCGAAGGTAGAAAGGAACCCAGATGAGTTTCCACCGAAATGTAGAGTCTCGTCTAGTGAAAAGTTGACAAAAATCTTTGCCCAAGCTATGTGGCTCGGATCACCCACATTAAAAAGGCTTTGTGTCACATTTTGTCTCAAGTAAGGAGGCAGCTAAATATCTGTATTGCTGTCAAGTAGTTTACCACTAGCAGTGGTTATCTACTTCACGTAGATGGCGGATATTGCATTTGTTGATCTTATAAATATTACTATTTTATTTTCCAAACTCCATTTTGGTTATCTTTCATTCAGTAAAATTTTTAGGTATGGACAATTTTATTCTATTGTCTTATTTCAGTTTAGCGGCTGTGTTTTTACCTTCATTGTTTATATCGCTTATTATTATGTTTTTTTTATCACATCACCCCGAGCAAGGCGGTAAGGCCACTGGTGTGCAAGGGGCTACGTAAGAGTGAATAGATTGGAAGAGAGAAAGCCGGAAACCACATCCTAAACAGGGAACAAGGGATGAGCCTCTACACCTGTCCAATAAGTTGAGCAGAAATACCGAACTAGGATTCCGTTCTTTAATTTTCCCAGAGAATTTACTGGTGTTATCCGCCATCTTAGGTTAGTTAAAATCGGGAGAGAGAGAAAGAGAGAGAGAGAGAGAGAGAGAGAGAGAGAGAGGAAGGCCCGCTGCGAAGAGGGGTTCGTAATGACCAATGCTACACCGGCCCTACCCTTAAAAAATTCCTTCAAGCAGTGAAAATGAAACCACTATGAAAACTTTCACCATTTACGTCGAAACGAGATTTAAACGCAAAACTTATTTACAATAGCAGAGTACTAGCCCTGTTAAAAAATTCAGACAAATTAAAGACAAAAATTACACAGTCAAAAATTAAAATTAAAATAAAAAGCGGAAATCAACATACCAGTTAGGTAAGACAGACTGAAAAAGTTGAGCAGAAATACCGAACTAGGATTCCGTTCTTTAATTTTCCCAGAGAATTTACTGGTGTTATCCGCCATCTTAGGTTAGTTAAAATCGGGAGAGAGAGAGAGAGAGAGAGAGAGAAGAGAAAGGAAGGCCCGCTGCGAAGAGGGATTCGTAATGACCAATGCTTCACCGGCCCTACCCTTAAAGAATTCCTTCAAGCAGTGAAAGTGAAACCACTATGAAAACTTTCACCATTTACGTCGAAACGAGATTTAAACGCAAAACTTTAGTGATTTTGTGAAATTTAGTGACTTCTTTTCAAAGAGTTTATTGTAACTTTTGCTTTTTATTTTCTAGTATGTCCGGATTTATTGGCTTTTATAAATGGTTTATTTTGTTGTTTATCACCAGACTGCAGCAACATGTACCTATGAAAATTAGGAATACAACGTTCCGATTGGCTGACGACCTTAGAAATACATACGGGTCTTCGATTGCTGAGCATTGCATAAATAATTCATATTGTGCTGTCAAATTTAGCACTGATTTATTTACCACCTGAAGTCGTGCTCGGACGAACCACCATTTAAAGACGCTAAAAACGATTTACGTTGGGTCTAGACAGCTTTCCCTGTGTAAACAGAGGGAGAGCATATTTGGACTGAACGTCATTTCCATCTAAACCATTTTACGTTTTCAGTAATTTTATTTTACTTATTTCATGTTAATTTCTAGCATACAATCCTTCTTTTTGGCTCTGTAAAACGAGGGCTAAACCACTAGGCTGTTTTTGTTTTTATTTTTTAATATCCTCCTCTTCTTCTTTAATGTTTGTCCTGAAATTATAGATAATAAATTTTGTTATATTCTTTTTAATGCAATAATAAAATTTTGTACGCCTTATAAAATTACAATATTATTTTATGTCCGGACGATAAATTTTAAATAATTTTTCTTTCTTTCTTAATCACCACTTGTTTTTATTTTTATTTTAACTTCATGTGTATGAATATCTTTTTGGACTCTTTCCGGTATGTGAATTTTTGTATCATATTTCAATTAATAAATTTTTGTTTTTGATCGTTGTTGATGAAGCGAGAATTTTCTCGCTGAAATAACTATTCAACGGACTGCATATTTCGGAATTTATTGTTATATATAGTCATCCGCAGACAGATCTGTTTCGCTGTATCACAGCTAATCAGTACGGTTGCTTTTAACCCAGGATTGAAGCCCGACCGAATTGGCGTCAGTCGGCGATTCTAGCTCTGGGCTATGGGCGCTCGGTAGAAGGAGGCAGACTTTTTAGCGTGTATATTATCATTATACACGCCCAATAGCCAGAGTGCTCTAATTCATTGTGAATGAGCGATGCGTATGACTATATATATATATATATATATATATATATAGTCATACGCATATATAGTCATATATAGATAGATAGATAGATAGATAGTATAGTCATCCGCATAGACTCCGGTCGCTTCCTAACCCAGGATTGAAACCCGACCGAATTGGCGTCAGTCGGCGATTCTACCCCTAGGTAGGCTTTTTTGCGCGCATAAACACGCCCAATAGCTAGAGCGCTATATATATATATATATATATATATATATATATATATTCAAGTCGTCTAAATATATATATGTATATATATTCAAGTCGTCTAAAGATCACATAGGCATGAAATTCGGGTTACAACTAGAAACATATGTTCTTAGTATTTAATATTGTTAAACGTTTTATGCTCTATCTAGGCTTCGAGCACTTTGCTGAGTAGGTAAGTTTGCTTCTAGGCCTTTTTATCTTTCTTTTTTATAGTTTATTTTGGTAAGAGTCTTAGATTTTGGCAAGTTGACTGTTGGTTCCATCAGCGCTTTTTCCCTTTTATTTTATTATATATATATATATATATATATATATATATATATGTATATATATATATACCTGTTTCAAATAAGTCAAACCCTGCAGGTTGGCTGTAGAAGCAATTTGATAAACAAAAGCCAACGTCGTATTATCAGATTTTGTCTGGTGATTTATAAACCTTTCCCACTTGTTGCGTTAGTTTCTATCGATTTTCTTCATGCAAAAGAGGTTTCGGTAAAGGAATTACAACTGACTTGGCGTAATCGTTTTGCCTCGAGGCATTGCATTGAAGAACGAACAAGAAAGGTGGCTACTGCGCCTCGAGACTACCTCTTCGTAAATCGGAAATAAGTTGGACCGAATTTTAGTTGTATGAGTAGTAACACTACCTTCCGGCCGTTTCAATTCGATATCCTTATTTTCCAGACACATAGAAACGTAGATAAATATTTACTTATCTCACAAACTTCATATTTGAATAAATACATATTTATTCAACTACGTTCTTCACAAAAATAGTTCAAAATGTATTTTGAATGTAAAAATCTTCCGTATATATTTGCATATATACCAATGCACATTCATTTATAGATGGAAAAAGAATGATAGAAATTTATCAAATAAAAGTCACATTAAATTATATATATACTACCGGCCATAATTATTAGGCTACTCCAGTTTTTTTAAAAGAAATGATGTATTTCATACTATTTTTGTATTTATTGCCAAGTGGCTAATTCTAAATGAATATAGAATGATTCTTTTTTAATACAGCACAATAATATGTGCATCAAATGAACTGTGCTGGTGTCCAGTTTTTGTGATCTCTTCCCCATATCAGTCTCTTCTTCTTTATTGGCAGGTAATAATAACAAAAAAAAAAAACATTCTATTTTCATTTAAAATAATCCACTTTGCAATAAATACTAAAAATAGTATGAAATTCATCATTTTTTTTTTAAAGTTAGGTGGCCTAATAATTATGGCCGGTAGTATATATATATATATATATATATATATATATATATACACTCCAGATCAAAAATTTAAGACCACTTAAAAATCTTTAAAAAGAAATTTTTTTTTTACGGATAGATTTTAAACTCCTCCTACTTAAGGTTACCAATACTACAATCTAAAAGGTTATGGAAACAAAAAGCTACATTCCAAACATTTTATTTAGAAATTTACATTTTTATAAATGAGGCGATTTACACATGATCAAAATTATAAGACCAGAGACAAAAATTGTATGAAATTGTACAAAAAGTGTATGAAAACATTCAACAACCAAATTTTAAAATGATTTCTACCTCTACTGCTTTTAGAAATAAGCGTTTCCATTAAGGTGCGGGGGATGTTGCTCCAGCTTCTGAAGATGGCTTCACAAAGTTCATTTTTTGTTGAATATTGCTTGCCATTTCGATAAACATCTCTTGTCATCCATCCCAAACATTTTCAATTGGGTTCAAGTCCGGTGAGCATGCAGGATATCCCAAGAAATGGACTCCATTTTCTTGTAGAAAGGTCAAGGTCCGTCTTGCAGCGTGGATTGCAGCATTATCCTGTTGGAATAGCCATCCATCCCCACACAAACGATGGCCCTCCATCATCAAAGATGCTTTTTGTAGCATGCTAACGTAATCAGCCGCTGTTTGACGACCCTGCACCACCTGGAGCTCCATCGTCCCTCTGTAAGAAAAAGTACCCTATACCATTAGGAACCCTCCACCACTATGACGTGTGGAGAAAATTTCAGAAGGCATGTTTTTGTTATGCCAGTATCGATGGAAGCCATCAGGACCATCTAGATTGAATTTTTTCTCATCAGAAAACAGGAATTTCTTCCACTTCTCAACGTCCCATGTTTAGTATTCATGGCCAAACTTTCAGCGGTCCACCTTGTGACGTGGAAGCAGCCGAGGAATTTGTTTACGCTTTTTATTTACCATGCCTTTTTGTCGTAAGTGTCGTCTGATGGTTACGGCACTGCAATCAGCATCTGTGACTGCCTTAATTTGACTAGAAGAAAGTCTCCCGTCTTTCATAACAACCCGTCTTATTCTCCTGCTCTCTGCAGGAGAAATTTTTGGGGGCCTACCAGAGGATTTTGCTTTTCCATAATTCTCATTGTTCTTTAGAAAGTTGCAAATCACAATTTTACTGCGATTTACCTTAGCTGCGATCGCCTGCTGTGACAAACCTTGCTTATGGAATTCTAGAATTCGAGAACGCTCGACTTTGGTAAGTTTGCTTGCTTTAGGCATGGTAACACCTTTACGCAGTGATTGCTAATCTCTAACTGAACTAAAAACATTGGAATTACCATAGATCTAACAAATTATACCCCTGGTCTTATAATTTTGATCATGTGTAAATCGCTTCATTTTACAAAAGTGTAAATTTCTAAATAAAATGTTTGGAATGTAGCTTTTTGTTTCCATAACATTTTAGACTGTAGTATTGGTAACCGTAAGTGGTAGGAGTTTAAAATCTATCCGTAAAAAAAAAATTCTTTTTAAAGATTTTTAAGTGGTCTTAAATTTTTGATCAGGTGTGTATATATAGAATAATACATATATTTGTATATAAATATGTACAGATATATATATTCATTCATTCATTAAACAAAAATAATGATTGTGGTGTAATGGTTAGCAAGTTCAATCATTTAGTATAAAGTACTTAGTGCGTTCTTCACTAAATGAGGCTTATATATATATATATATATATATATATATATATATATATATATATATATATATATATATATATAAATTAAAAAAGGATTAATTCAATGATGCTGAATAAATTAATCCTTTTTAATTTATATTTGCTCTGTAATATTTTATTACATGGAGCTCTCTTCTTGTATCATTTTTTAATATTAAGATAAAATTTTTAATATTAATTAGGATCGGGTTTTTGGAATTTACCTTCCTGCTTTTTTCACTTGGATTAAAGTATCTGAATTATATATATATATATATATATATATATATATATATATATATTTTATAAGCGTTTCACCCCGAGCAAGGCATGTCACTACCACTACTGTGCAGGGGGCTACGTAGAGTGGAGAAAGGCTGATTAAATATAGGAAATAACAGAGGGTGGGTGATAGGCGGGTGAGGATACCGAGAATGAGGGTTGGGTAGATGAGAGTGTTGTGAGAATAGTTGGGAGTTAGTGTGATAGGAGGTGTATATTGACCCTACATTTAAACACCTGGAGATTGTAACTGTCGGGAAAGCAGACTTGTGGAAGGGAGTTCCACAGGCGGGAAGCGCGAGAAAAGAAGCTGTTGGAGTAGAATTTACGGTTACATCTTATTTGTTTAACTGTAAAAGGGTGGGACCTAGTTGCTAATCTAGTATCTCGTGTAAATTCGTGCTTAGGCGGCACCAGTGATCTAAGCTCATCGGAGCAGAAGCCATGAAAGTACTTGTAGAAGAGGCACAGGGAAGCTACATCACGCCGGTGTGAGAGCGGCTGCAGCCGGTCTGCCAAGTCAGTATCAACCACGTTACAGATCCTCCTTTGTATTTTGTCAAGAAGCCCAAGGTGAGCAGCAGGGGCACCCGACCAGATATGGCAGCAATATTCAATACACGGGCGGATGGTAGATTTGTATATGTGCAGAATAGTTTCAGGTGGGAAAAATTTCCGGGCCCTGCACAGGGAGCCGACTTTCATAGCAGCAGATTTGGCAATGGATTCAATATAGTCATTCCATTTGAGGTCCGCCGAGAGTGTAATGAATTTAAAAAAGGAAGTGTATATAGGTAAATCCTCAAAACCAGATCTAATTAATATTAGTTTTATCAATATTAAAAATGATGCAGGTGGAGGAAAATAGTATTATTTGTTGACAAAGCCAAATAATTTTTTCTTTTTTAATCCCCCTTCTCCTTTTTTTAACTTCCTGTGTATGGATATATTTTTTAGCTCTTTCCGTTATGTGAATTTTTCGCTTTTTAATCGTTGCCATTAAAACTACCATCGCACCGATGACAGTTGCAATAGGATTGCCTTCTCAGTTTACGTCTCAATCTCAGTAGAGATCGAAAGTACTTGGGTTAGCAAAGCCTATGGCTCTTACCTTGAAGATTTTAAACTTGATTTCAAGAACCTAATTAGAAAACTAGAAAGGACTATTATAAAAATACACATAATATGCCTATATTATTCAATAAAACATTTAAATGAATATATGCTTCCTGAACGTACAAGTGCATATATATATATATATATATATATATATATATATATATATATAAGTATTTTGTACAAATATTTTCACGGCTTCTGCTCCGATGAACTTAGCTCACTGGTGGCTCCTATATATAAATTTACTCGATCCACAAGATTAGCAACTAGGTCCCACTCTTTTACTGTGAAACCAATAAAATGTAAACGCAAATTCTACTCCACCAGCTTCTTTTCTCGCACTTCCTGCTTGTGGAATTCCCTTCCGCTTACTTGCTTTCCCGACAGCTACAATCTCCAAGAATTTAAATGTAAAGTCAATAGTCATCTCCTATCTCACTAACCTGCATCCTCTCTCTCATGCTCCTTTCTCCATCCACTCCACTCTCACCAGTTTTCTCATCCTTCTCTTGCCCATTTCCTGACACCCCCTATGAACCGTCACTCTTTCTCATAACTTTCCTCCTAAGTAACCCTGTGCAACACAGTGGCAGTAAAATGCTTTGCTTGGAGCGATATGATTATATATATATATATATGTATGTAGGTATGTATATGGTTCTCTTAACATTTCTAGCTCTCACGCGGTGAACCGTATTACAAATTTACTTACTGCGTTTGCTTTTTGGTAACTGTTATCTTTGCTTAGCAAAGTTTTATGTCAACACAAGATAAAATCGTCGCTGATGGTGGATGTTTTTATGTTAACGTCCCTGTAGCCTCTCTGAAGATGGCTTATGCGAAAGTTTTGAACCAACTTAATAAAAATTATCCAAATTTTGGAGAATTTTTGTCTTTATTTTAATCTGAAATTAAAGCCAAAATACGATGTTTAGAATGGCTTGTGATTAAACGTAATAAACATTCATTTTCTCTTATATTTAACAGTATAAGTTTCGAATGTATATATATATATATATATATATATACGCCGTCGTACAGTGGAAAAGAGGGGGCTCAGTAATTATGCATGCAACAAAGTGTAGGGATGACATGGCATCGCCGGGTGAAGACTTACAGCAGCGGCAGTTTGACCTGGAGAGGTATGGCTGACGCCAGACCTACTTATCCACGACACGCTGTACCTGAATGAATATCAATCCTGCTTTAAGCTATGCGTAATGAACAGAGTAGGACCTCAGTTGCATAGCAACCTTACGGCCACACTCGGTCATGGTAATAATCATCTTATAATGATGTTCCCACTATATATATATATATATATATATATATATTCTTCATTGGTAAACGGTGCCCCTGCTACTCTCCTCGGGCTTCTTGACAAAATACAACGGAGAATCTGTAACGTGATCGGTCCTGTCTTGGCGGACCGGCTGCAACCACTCTCTCACCGGCGTGACGTGGCTTCCCTGTGCCTCTTCTACAAGTATTTTCACGGCTTCTGCTCCGATGAACTTAGGTCATTGGTGCCACCTAGGTACGAATTTACACGAGATATTAGATTAGCAACTAGGTCCCACACTTTTACAGTGAAACAGATAAGATGTAACCGTAATTTCTACTCCAACAGCTTCTTTTCTCGCATTTCCCGCCTGTGGAATTCCCTTCTACATGCCTGCTTCCGCGACGGCTACAATCTCCAGGAGTGTAAATGTAAAGTCAATAGACACCTCCTAACACACTAACTTGCATCTATTCTCTCAAACACTCTCACCATCTACCCAACCCTCATTCTCGGTATCCTTACCCGTCTATCACCCTCCTTCTGACATTTACTATATCTAACTTTCCTTTTCCCATCACTTCCCTGACCCTGTGTAACACCCTGTGCAACAGTGGCAGTGGAATGCCTTGTTCGTGGTGAAATGATTTTTAAAAAAGTTATTACGCGATGTAGGTTTCTACCATGTGGTAAACAAAAATAATGCTGGTGGTGTAATGGCATGCAAACTCAGTAGTGGCTTTACGAGATAATGCTGCCCTAAGTTTAGAGGATGGCCGCTGGGAAAACTGTACATCTGTCAACAGGACTCTGGACCATACCACACAAGCAGTAAAACGTAGTCATGTCTGACAGAAAATTTCTGCGACCACATCTCTTATAAATAAGAACAGTTTTATTTCGTGTATGCCGTCTCACCGGAGGCTGTATCAAGACCCTTAACCAGGTCGGGGCAGTTTCAAACCAGGTCCATGATCTACAGATCTATATCACTGTCAGTGTACTGTCTTTACTCATCCACAAAACGACCTCTTTTTTGCTATCCACATGCATTTTCTTCTTTTATTAACAGCGTCCTTTCAAAACTTGAATAGAAATGGCTCTTCACGACTTCCTATCTTTGTTGCTTTAAAAAACCTTTGAACGTCTACTATCCTCCTTGAATTTACTGCATCACGTGAGTGTTATATTTCTAGGCTTTCTTCCTCGTTAAATATCGGTTAAGATATCATTAGATTGCCATGAAATCTGTAGCACAATGGGAAACGGCAGAATCCTCAGAGTTTTACCAATAACGACTCCCACAACTATAGACCAATAATGGAAGAATATTACAGTTGAATAAGTCAGAGTTGAAACATTATTCAACGGACCATTCATAGTAACGAGGCATTTACAACGATTACTACGAAGTCGACCGTACGAAAATATTGATTTCGTAGTGTGTAAAGTCATTAATACATGAAAGAGGTGGAGGCAGAAAAATCGGGGAGAGACAAAGGAAGAGAAAGTAAGTTGGTGGGTAAGAACCCTGATGAATTAATAAACCAAGGAAATAGGCATAGCAGGGTAATTTGCCACGATTTTATAAATTGAAACCGGTGAAGGGTTGCGTCTAATTTTCACTACACGCCGAAATTTGCTGTGGATTTTCTTTTTCCAGTGAATTTAAATTGATTTGCTGCATTTGGTGTTAAACAAATTCTTTTTTTTAAAGTAAAACCATGTGTAGAATGACGACGTGTGAAAAGAGGTTATTTTTTTTTAAATTAATCAATTCTGACATGGAAATTATTGATTTTTTGGGCTAACTCCCCGACAATTTTGTACAAAAAAATTTGAAGTACTAAAAACTTAAATCATTTTGTAAACATTACATATAAAAAGAATAAAACATGAATACCAAACAATTTGGGTATTTGGTGTAATGTGTCTTAAGACTAAAGAATCTTTCTTGTATGCAATACCAGACCGGAGTGCAGCTACATTGACGCCTATAATCAAGCAGTCGGTTCAGCCTGACTCCACAGTAATCACAGACGAGTTTAGGGGATACAATCAAGTGAGAAATGATTTTGCCCATCTCACAGTGAATCACATCTTGAATTTTATTGATTCACAAACTGGCCCGACACGCAAAACACCGAACGAATGTGGAGGGCCGCCAAGTTCCGGAATAAGCGACAGAACGGCACTCACAGAACAATGCTGAACTCCTACCTCTGTGAGTTTATGTGGCGGCAGTGGCTGCAAGGTGCTGATCCCTTTCTTCGAATTCTTTCCGACATCGCTCAATTTTGGCCGCCTACGTTGTGGTACAGTGGATATCGGCTCGGAACGAGAAACCGGGAAGCCGAGTTCGAATTCCAGTTGAATCCATTGTATTCACTTACGCGCAAATGCCCTTGGGAAAGGTATTAATCCATCTATTCCTTCCAGTTATGGGTTAAATAGCAGGACAGATTGGGTTCTATAGCCTTGGTCGGCAACCAGTCTACCGCAGAAAGCAATGGCAACCTACTACGGGATAATCTTCTGCTCAGTCAGTCATGTCGCTTTCGAGACATGATCGCCCAAGCGTGTATCACGTATGGCACTTAACTGACTGACTGAATATAAAAGTTGCAAACATGATGAAAGTTTTTACTGGTCATAAAGTGGGGGATCGGTTTTCTTTTGATATATAGTAATAAACTGATCCCCCACTAATTACTAATTGAAAATATAATACATCTATTCCTCCTCTAGCTATGAGACAAATAACAGGACAGATTGGGTTCTATAGCCTTGGTCGGCAACCAGTCTACCACAGAAAGCAATGGCAACCTACTGCGGGATAATCTTCTGCCCAGTCAGTCATGTCTCTTTCGAGACATGATCGCCCAAGCGTGTATCACGTATGGCACTTAACTAACTGACCGTTATCGCTAAATGGACACTTGTTACGTGTTGTATTTTTACATTTAAAAAATTTAGCGGGGAGATAACCCGGAAGCATCGATTTTTTTTTTTTTTCGAGGTGCGAATTTATTATTCATAATTTGAAATTACAATTCACAGGATCCACAAATAATGTTTGATGGATGTCCCTTGTCATACTGTTTCTTGAATTCAGTTAATTTCCCGATCGGTTTAAATTGAGAAAATTCGATTATATATATTCTCGTGTAACACAATTTATTAATTTCTCTATTTTGTGAAAAAAATCTTTACAAAAACGTTTCATTTAGCGTCAGTGAATTTTATATGTTTCTTTTAAAAGCCGGTATTCATATGTTTCTTTTAAAAGCCGGTATTTATATGTTTCTTTTAAAAGCCAGTATTTATATGTTTCTTTTAAAAGCCGGTATTCATATGTTTCTTTTAAAAGCCGGTATTTATATGTTTCTTTTAAAAAGCCGGTATTTATATGTTTCTTTTAAAAGCCGGTATTTAATAAGATGTGCGTTTTGGTTCATAGATATCGGCTCGAGACGAGAATTGCGGAGAGCCAAGTTCGAACTGCAAATACCCTTGGGAAACGTATTAATCCGTCTCTTTTCTCCAAGACAGATTGTGTTCTATAGCCTTGGTTGGTAACCAGTCTACCGCATAAAATAATGGCAACCTACGAATGGAAAATCCTCTGCCTAGTCAGTCATATCATTTGCGAGACATGATCCCCCAAGGGTGTATTATGTATGGCTTCTACTAGGCATAAAGTGGGGGATCGGTTTTCTATTTTTATCAATCAATAAACTGATTCCTCACTAATTACTACTTATTGCTATAATGATATAATATAACCCGTCTCTCCCCCGTCCAGCTATGAAAAAATAACAGAACAGACTGTGTTCTATAGCCTTGGTTGGCAACGAGTCTATCGTCGAAATTAATGGCAACCTACTGCGGGAAAATCTTCTGTCTAGTCAGTCATATCTCTTCCCAGACATGATACCCCAACTGTGTATCATGTATGGCAATAAACTGACTGACTGAATATAATAGTTGGAAACATAAATAAAGCTTCTACTGGGCGTAAAGTGGGGGATCGGTTTTCTATTTTTATGAATCAATAAACTGATTCCCTACTAATTACTACTTATTGCTATAATGATATATAACCCGTCTCTTCCCCGTCCGGCTATGGAAGAAATAATAGAACAGACTGTGTTTTATAGCCTTGGTTGGCAACCAGTCTATCGTAGAAATTAATGGCAACCTATTGCGGGAAAATCTTATGCCTAGTCAGTCATGTCTCGAAAGAGACATGATCGCCCAAGTGTGTATCATGTCTGACAATTAACTGACTGACTAATATAAAATAATTATTAGATTCATTCTAACTATTATTACAAGTTTCGGCTTAGTACCATTTGGTTATCTTCAGTGATTATTATTTTGGCTAATACGAGATAGTCGTGGAGATTATTGTGATGATTGCAGAATTTTATTAATCAACACCTCTATACACGACGCCGTCGTCCTAAAAAATATCAGTGGGTGTATTTTTGGAATCTAACCTTGTAGATGTCATTAAACATCTAGTACAGTAGAAGTGAGGGGGCTCAGTAATTATGTATGCAACATCGCCGGGTAGAAACTTACAGCAGCGGCAGTTTGACCTGGAGAGGTTTGGGTGACGCCAGATCAACTTATTCACGACACGCTGTACCCGAATGAATATCTCTCCAGCTTTAAGCTTTGCTTATTAAACATAGTAGGACCTCAGTTGCATAGCAACCCTACAACCACACTTGGTCATGGTAATAATCCTTTTTTAATGATGTTCACACTGTACAAGGCCCAAGAGTCATTCAAGATAGTGTTGTGGAGTAGTTTTTCGCACTGAAGGTTATAATCGGGCTATGTCGGTTGCTAATCGACTTAACGCACCCAAAATTTTAGAAACTTGGTAATCTTCCACTGAAAACTGACTCTTTAGTATTCTGCCGACTAATATCAACTGCCTAGTAGTTCTACTGAACTCCAATAGAACTCTAAAGAACTCCTATGAACTTCCCAAGAACTCCTATTAATATAAGTGGGAGAGTCCATTATCTGAGGAATAGGTGTGTTTCACCATAACAGACATGGAAAAAAAAGAATGTAGGTTCAAACAGTATATTAGGATAACAGGCCATAGACACAAAACAAGTGTTAGTAATCAGCAATTAGAAGTGTACGTCCGAACAGTATAGGTACGCTGCGTCTCGACCGTCTCTAGACTGCCTCTAGACTGCCTCTAGACTGTTTCAAAGCTGCTGTATTTACTAGGCTTCCCACGCAAGCCCGGATGTGACACATGGTCATTTTAATGTGGGAATTCCCGGCCATATAGCCGGGCCAAAAATATGTCTGTCTATTTTTACCGAGTCGTGGTTCTACCCTTCGGCGGAACCACGACTGGGTTTGTGCTCTCTGCTCGGAAGCAGAGAGCTGACAGTGTTATAGAGTTACAGAGCAGTCATCCGAAGACGACTGCTCCAATGCAAACCCTGTTTCAAAGCTGCGTTCCTGGAAGTCGCGCAGGTTAGTAATTATTGACTGGGAAAGAGTCCTTTCCTATAGATAGGGCACCATAACAGTTTCAATAAACCATGACATGCATTGTGTCTTTTCTTGAGGAGTAGCCATTCTTAAGGGATTCATTTAACAGTACAGAAGAAAAAGAAGTAGCATGATGGGTCCTTGCTGTGAAAATATGAATTGACGTGAACAGGGACTATAGTTCGTCCGAGCACTTTCCGTCGAAGTAGCATTAGAGCAAAGAGAGGCTTACCACATCCCGCCCGTGGGAGAGAGGTTGGAGGGTGGAAGAGCTCGGAAGCGCTTTTGAAATCTGTCAAGCCTGGAAAGTGAGGTCTGAGCAGCTCCCGTTCAAATATGATAGATAGAGAATTCAAGATAGAGAATTACAGAATAAGAGGGACAAGATATATAAGAAAAACGACAAGACTTGAACAAGCTAAGATTTTAGTGATCGGGAAAGCATCCTCTCGGGAGTCGGTTCCACAAAGAAGGGTTCGTGGGAAGAACCTGCTCGTGTAGAACTTAAATTTCGCCGGTGGCAATGAGACTCACTACAATGTGTGTGGCATGACGGCTCTTGAATGTGAAGGATGTAACCGGCGGAACTAATGTATGTATCCTGTCTGAGCACTCTTCATTGAAACAGCGAGAGAGCTCTGAGAGGCTTTACGACGTTGACGATGATAATAACCGGCCTGTGCAGCAGTTTTGTACCAATAACAACATTCCAAGGTCTAAAAACAGCCATATTCTCCAGATATTGTTCCATGCAATTATTCCCGCTTTCCAAAAATGAAATCCAATTTGAAAAGTTTGAGTTTGAGTTTTGTTTCACAGCATATCAACCTGTGTGGGTTATTTAATACCAAAAAGTTGGGGTTTTAAGGTATTTATTTAATGTTCGGTTATAGTGAGGAGGTTGGTTTAGTCAGTTTGAGTTTCAGATTTGTTAAACGGCATATCAACCTCTGTGGGTTATTTAATGCCAAAAAGGTGGGGTTTTAAGGTATTTTTTAATGTTCGGTTATAGTGAGAATCCTGAAACTTTTTGATCAAATTTATGCAACTAGAAAGAGTAGCTCCAAATTCTCGATGCTCTTACAAACGAAAAAGAAAGCATATTACGTAGACATCTATTAGTCTTGGAAATGAAGTTTTTGATATTATCAATTTTTTTTTTTTTTAATCTGAAGCGAATTTTTCAAAATCTTTTGAATGGTTCATTTTATTTGGCGACATATCAACCTCTGTTGGTTATTTAATACCGAAATCAAAATATTTTGAACGCATGTGTATGCCTTCAACTACGGATACTTTTGGTCATTTCTTGATGTGTATCGTTGAGAATTTTACTATGAATATGTAAACTTTCAATGTATTTTAATTTGTTTCCGAGTTCGTAACTACAACCCGAACAGGTGCTTACTACCCCGTTTTAAGGTGGGCGTGGGAACAACAGCAATTAAGAGGTGGTTCCACATTCTTTAAAATTACAAATTTCCTAATCAAAGGCATTGAAGACAGATTTCTTCTTCTTCTATGTGCCCTGTCCTTTCGGGACGTAGGCGAGCATGGCTTTCCACGTCTCCCTATCCTTGGTGGCTCTTAGTATGTTTTGCCCTGTTACTCCTCGCAACCCCCATTCCGTCATCCGTCTGACCAGGCCCTTCAAATATGTTACCTGCTGCTTTCCTCTGTCTCTTTTCCCTTCTATCTGGCCTGTCAGTATCATGTTCTCCAAGCTATCCTTCCTCATTGCATGTCCAAAAAGACCAAGCTGTTGTCTGTCAACCATTACAGGCAACCTCTTCTGCCTCCCATAAGCATGGACCAAGTGATTCTCCCTGAGAGTAATACACTGCGCCTCCTCCTTACCCTGTCCTCAGACCTCAAATGGAACCACTATATTGAATCCATAGCAAAATCTACTGCTAAGAAGATTGGGTCACTATGTCGATCCAGGATGTTTTTTCCACCTGAATCCATCCTGCATATATACAAGTCAACCATCCGTCCGTGCATGGAGTACTACTGCCATTTATGGTCAGGTGCCCCTGCCGTTCTCCTCAGTGTTCTTGACAAGCTCCAAAGGAGAGTCTGTAATGTGATAGGTACTGATCTGGCGGCTCGACTGCAGCCACTTCCCCATCGTCGAAATGTGGCCTCCCTTTGTCTCTTCTATAAATACTTTCATGGCTTCTGCTCGGATGAGCTTAAGTCACTGATGCCTCCTCGACAGGTGTTTACTCGTGCAACCAGACTGGCAACTGGGTCCCACCCATTCACAGTCAGGTTAGCCAAATGCAGACGACAATTCTACTCCTGCAGCTTCCTCTCTCGCACTTCCCGCCTGTGGAACTCGCTCCCATAATCTTGCTTTCCTGACGGCTACAACCTCCAGAAATTTAAATGCAAAGTCAATACTCATCTACTAACCACTGGACTCTAGCTCTCTCTCCTCCCCTGTATAATCTTCACTTTCTCTCCGCCCATGTATCTGTCATCGCACCTGCTTTCTCAGCTTTCTGTTGTTCCTTTCTAACTAGTTTGTACTCCTCACTTTTTCTAATTAATCTTTTTACATTTATGTAACCCCCTGCACATCAGTGGCGTTTCCGCCTTGCTCGGGGTGAAATGATTAAAAAAAAAAATTCTTTCAAACACCTCATCGTTGCTCACATGCTCGGTCCATGATATCCGCAGCATCCTTCTGTAGAACCACATTTCCGCTGCTTCAAGTTGTTTCCTCATCTTTGATGATGTTGTCACTGCCGTATTAAAGAATTGATATCACATGGCAATCGAGCACTATCTTCTTTGTTTCTAGTGAAATTTTCCTGTGTCTTATTACTTTATTTTTTCTTACAGTTTATTTTTAGTCCTTTTCTGTCACTCTCCACAGCTTTATCGTAATACCTAGGACATTTAAAATCGGTTTTCCAGGTATAAATGTATAGATTCCATAACCAATAGATCCCTTTGAGTTTTCCAATAACGTCTTTTAAAAAAAGTGTTTTTTTCAAACAAAAACAAAATATGTAAAAAAAAAAGTGCCAATGGTTAATTTAATTATTTATGTCCTTTTTTTGTTTTTAGATTTAACATTTCATACTTCAGAAAATAAAATTAAACAAAAAATAAAGGTTTTTTTTTTTTTCGTTAAATATTTCATGCAGGATATCAACTGTCTGTAATTCGTGTGGCATTAATTTAACTTTTTTCTCTAAAATTAAATGTCTGCATTATCAAATATTCTTTGAAAATTTCTGAACTGAGAGCGTAATAGTTTTTACATTTCTACTTTCAGTAAAGCAAAATAAATAATTTTTATTTTTATGTTAAATTCATTTAGTCAACAAAATATGTGAATATTTTAGCCTGTAATTTTGAAACAAAAACAAACGCAATGTTGTTTACAATGTCACGCAAAACATCAAATAACGTTTACGCAAAACAAAAGAAAATAGATATTTTAATGGAATTTTTTAACAAGATTTAGATAACAATTTTTATATAATTATTTTTTTTTTATATGACTGAGTTTTAAAGAAATTTATCCATTTAATATTATAAATATTATTGCATCACGTGTTTTTTTTTTCACATGCCTCCTAAAAAAAGAGCTCGGTTACGGCGTATGACCGCTAGAGCTGCGGTCGTCAGGGCAACAAGGGCAACAAGGGCAATTGCTGCACCCAGGACCAATGTTGAGGCGCCGACTACAAGCGCCCGGAAATCACAACACGCTGCATTAATCATCTAATTAAAAAAATGTTCTGAGTTGCACGGGCAACGCCGGGTTATGATGCTAGTATAATATAATCACTAAACATAGAGATTTAGAATTATTATTAATATTCATTGAATATGCAGTCTGCAAACTATCTACTTTTCATATGTTTAAATATCTATTTTATGTTCTAAAAAAGCAATACTGTACAAAGTGAATGTTTCTATATTTGTTGGTTATATAGAGTTCAGCTTAAATCTAGTCTGGCCAGGACTTTGTTTTACTTTATGTCTAGTACTGCACGCAAACATTTTTATATAGTTCCAAATAATTTTTTATATAGTTCCAAATAATTTTTTATATAGTTCCAAATAATTTCGAATTTAATTCCTTGTACCCTTGTATTTATTACACAACAATTAAGTTTTGTACAGGTTAAAATCTGTTTCACTGTTAGGTTCAGTCATTAGTAATTATTGTTTTGGGAAACCAAAATATATCATAACAAGTAAAGAAAGGTGGTTTGTATACAACAATGTTCAGCTGAATAGTCACTGTATTCACAAGATTAAATCCCTCCAACCAATTCCAAATGAAGTTTCTTCTGAAAACGACGATATCCAATGAGCGTAGTGTGCAAACACACCTAATGCACGGCATAGTGCGGGTAAATCTTTTATGGACCGGTAAATTGAGTAATGGAATGTGCGTTGTGGTGCAGTGGATATCGGCTCGGAACGAGAAATCGGGGAGCCGATTTCGAATTTCAGTCGAATTCCTTGCATTCACATACGAGAAGATATCCTTGGGAAGGGTATTAATCAGTTTCTTTCCTACAGTTATGGATTAAATAACAGGACAGATTGAGTTCTATAGCCTTGGCTGGCAACCAGTCTACCGTAGAAAATAATGGCAACCTACTGCAGGCAAATTTGCCCAGTCAGTCATGTCTATTTCAAGACATGATCGCCCAAGTGTGTATCACGTATGGCACTTAACTGACTGAATGAAGATACTAGTTGAAAACATAAATAAAGCCTTTACTGGGTAAAAAGTGGGGGATCAGTTTTCTATTGTTATTAAGTAATCAACTGATCCCCCACTAATTATTACTTATTAATACAATCCGTCTCTTCTCTGTTCAGCTATAGTTTAAAGAGCAGGATAGTCAGTCTTTCGAGACATGATCGCCTAAGTGCATCACGTATGGCACTTAACTGAAGCTGAGTTCTGAACCGGGTTTTATATTGTTTTTACTGACTGTATATCCAAGTAGTTTTTTTTTTATTTTTACGCCTAAAATAACATTTGTCTTGGTTAAGCATAAGTTTGTAACTTTTAACAGCTGCCATAAATAATTTGAGATTTCTGTCATGTTCCACGCAATTTTTCCCGCAAATGGTTAGATTATCGCTGTAATCATAAAGACTTTGTAGGTTCTCTTTAGATATGATCTAGTCTATCACTCGCGAAACGTTAGCTACCCTTTAGTTACTTCAAACAGTATTCTGCGAAATTGATATAGTTTGTCTCTAGCTTGGCCTTGTAGTAGTCTCTTTTGATAGGCTTATTTGATGTGCAGATTACTAAATAGACTTTTGTCTATTTTTTCGATAATCTTTATTATTGGCAGAGGGTAGGCATCCAAAAGTTTTATTGTTTGGGAATAGTCGATTACCATTCGTTTTTTTTTTCTGTTCCCAGAAAAGACTACGAAGGCTTTAGCTCTCCACAGCGAATGACTTGGTTCGATTATACCTTCCTTAAAATACGAGTAATTTCGGTCTGAATGAATAATTTATCCTCCTCCATGTGTCGCCTAGAGGTATTAGCTACCACTTAACAATCCTGTGTTAGATTATTGAAAAGTGCTGCGTACGACATTCTCATGACAGCGGCCTCGAAAGGGTGGCTGAGCGGATCACGTGTGGCACTTATCTGAAGCTGAGTAATTAATTCAGACAATTTGAATCGGGTTTTATATTATTTTTACTGACTATGTATCCAAGTAGTTTTATATTTGTACGCCTAAAATAACATTTGTTTTGGTTAAGCATAAGTTTGTATCTTTTAACAGCTGCCATAAATAATTTGAGATTTCTGTGATGTTCCGCTCGATTTATCCCGTTAGATTATCGCTGTAAGCGTAAAGACCTTGTAGTTTTATCTTTCGATATTATCCGGTTTATCACCTGTTGAAGGCTAGCTACCTCGTTAGTTAAGCCAAAACGTATTCTTCGACATTGATTGTTTGCCGATAACCGGGAAAGCCATATATGGTTCATTGCTGGGCCTTATAGCTACCTGATAATAGGTACTTTTGAGGAGTCAGTCAGTCCGTTAAGTACCATACGTGATACACGCTTGGGCGATCATGTCTCGAAAGAGACATGACTGACTGGGCAGAAGATTATCCCGCAGTAGGTTGCCATTGCTTTCTGCGGTAGACTGGTTGTCGACCAAGGCTATAGAACCCAATCTGTCCTATTATTTAACCCATAACTGGAGGGAAGAGACGGATTAATACCTTTCCCAAGGGTATTTGCGCGTAAGTGAATGCAAGGAATTCAACTGGAATTCGAACTCGATTCCCCGATTTCTCGTTCCGAGCCGATATCCACTGCGCCACAAAGCAATACTAAATAAACAGTTTTGGGCTATTTTTTATGTCATCTCGTCTATTATTATAAGAGGGTAGGCCTCCAGCAAAGTAACCCGGTTTACCGTTTGAAAATAGTTGATTGCAATTAACTTTTTCCTGTTCTCAGAAGAGACTACAAAGACTTTAGCTCTCCACAGCGAATGACTTGGTTCAATTATACCTTCCTTAAAATACGAGTAATTTCGGTCTGAAGGAATAATTTATCCTCCTCCATGTGTCGCCTAGAGGTATTAGCTACCACTTAACAATCCTGTGTTAGATTATTGAAAAGTGCTGCGTACGATATTCTCATGACAGCGGCCTCGAAAGGGTGGCTAAGAGCCATCGAAATATATTTTTTAATAATGAATGTTGACGCAAGAATTTGGGCCATAATTTTAGACCACAACATAAATCCTTTGTTACTAGACATCTTACTCCTTTGTATAAAGTACTTTGTATTTTTAGGTGAACGTTTCCCAGTAACTGTATGGAAAGAGATGAGCTAGATATCTCCACTTTGTTTAGGCACGATTAGGTTCTTCACGAGTTCTTTTTCGCAATGGTTACGTTAAGGAGGTTTCCTGCGCTTCCCGTGTCAATCAATGATTTTACTGGCTGTTTGTTAGCCATGATCCCTGTCGTTGTAGGTGATAGACAGCCGAATGTATCCACTGAGGCCGAACAAGATACAGTTTCTTTCCCCTTTGTACTCCTACAAACTTTAAACCTGTGTACCGCTTTTCGTGTGTATAGTATTTGTCACTTCGGGAGGAAAGTTTGGGTTTTCATTAATGGCATATCAACCTCTGTTGGTTATTTAATGCAAAAAAGTTGGGGTTTTAAGGTATTTTTTTAATGTTCGGTTATAGTGAGTTTGGGTTTTCTTTAATGGCATATCAACCTCTGTTGGTTATTTAATGCAAAATAGTAGAGTTTTAAGGTATTTTTTTAATGTTCGATTATAGTGAGAAGGTTGATTTAGTAATATTTTGATTAAAAAAATTTTAGTTTTTTATTTTATTTTAGAAAACTGAAGATGTCTTCTAGTTTTGGATTCATAAATGTATTGCTGGTAATATTTTTTCTTAAAAAATGTATTATGGTAATAATTTTTTCCTTCTGAAAAGTATTGTTGGTGATATTTTTCTTTCAAAAATGTATATATTTCTATAAAAGTCTATTTTTATACTTTCATGGTGTTTTGACCCCATTTTTGGGGTTAACTATTTGTCCATAGCTGAAACCCTAACAAGTGCTACCACCCCGGGTCAGGTTGTACCTGGGAACAACGGCAATTAAGAGGTGGTTCCATGCTCCTTACAACCTCCAAATCAGATGCCTTGCTGCCGGATGCAGTTTACCGTCATACCCAGGACCATCAAGATGAGAATAATGGCCTTGTATAAGGCATACACAGAAAAACCAGTACGTTTAATTAATGCTATAAAGCCTAGTTGTTCTCACGATGGAAGACAAAGTAGGGAAAGACGTCTCTGACGTTACAACATCTGTAGCGTATTTTTTAGCATTTTGTTTTTTTTAAATCTCGTACACTTGCCTGGTCATAAATCTGCTGTAACGTTAAGGTGCTATTTTCGAATAGACGTTGTTTGATACATGCCAACCGAAGGCATTTCGTATCAGTTTGGCTCGATATTGTCCTGCAAATACCGAAAGAATTTGAACAGTCCTTATTTAGTACTATTAAGGTTTGATAGATTTCGTCAGTTGAATCTAAATGCAGTTGACGCTTTGTAGCTGTTAAGTTTCTAGTGGGCATTCCAGTTATCTTTTTTTTTTATACATGTCTCTTACCTCCGCAGAAAAAAAAAAACATGTGCATTTAATTAAGACTGTTTTTCTTGTTTGGTTTTACTTATTTATTTATTATTTTATTAAAACATTTATTTTTGAGGATCCTAGTTTTTCATACGATGGTGGGTGGGGAGCCAAGCAGGTGAAAAGACCTTTGACCTTACTGCATTTATATCGTATATTTTAGAATTTTGTTCTGTTAAAACTTGTTTTCTTGACTAAAACGTTAAGGTGCTATTTTTGAGCATTCTTTGTCGGATATCCGTGGACCTCAACTCATTTATGAAGACATCTTGTATCAATTCGTCTCAGTACTGTTCCTCAGATACCGAAGAAAATGAACTTATTTGATGTGCAGATTACTAAATAGACTTTTGTCTATTTTTTTCGATAATCTTTATTATTGGCAGAGGGTAGGCATCCAAAAGTTTTATTGTTTGGGAATAGTCGATTACCATTCCTGTTTTTTTCTGTTCCCAGAAAAGACTACGAAGACTTTAGCTCTCCACAGCGAATGAGTTGTTCTAAGGCTTGATAGAATCCGTCAACTGAATCGTAGTAAATGTCTAAAGAATATTTCATTTCTCTTCTTTTATGTAGATTCTGTCCAGGGTTGTTAAAACCTTTTAGTAGGAAGGTACATCTGCGAATTACTCGAAAACCTGTGTTGAGACATACTTCGTGAGGTAGTGCAGCTTAATAGAATTTTCGTCACAATAGACACTTTATGACAGTTCTTCTCCAGTCGGGCTTCAGATGCATTTGGGGTCAATAATAACTTTCTCTGGATTGAGTAGATTAAACATTTGTTGTGGCATGTTAGAGTCAAGAAGAAGGACACGAAAAGAAGTTAGATTGAACCAGTGTATTGAAATAACAAAACATATATACAAAATAAGAGTGTCAGTAGTCAGCAAATAGAAGTGTCCGTCCGAACTGTCAAGTTACCCTGCCTCTCGACTGCCTCTTCTAGGAAGTCTCGCAGGTTAGCATTTATGTAGGAGGAAGAGTTCATTCCAATGCAGAGATGGCACCATAACATCATTATCAAAATGGTTAACAACGAGAGTTCATTAAATTGTCATAGCGTTTTTATAGACAGTTCGTATTGGCTTAAATATAAGCTTTAATGAAATCTGAATACCAGCAGAGTTCTCATGAACATATGTATTCAAGACAGATTTAATAATATTGTTTTGCTGATACCGACGAAATTGAACAGTCCTTACTTAGTTTTACTAAAGCCTGATAGAATCTGCCAATTGAATCTGAGTGCAGTTGACGCTTTGTAGCTATGAAGTATCTAGAGATCATTTCATTTATCTTCTTGTATGTAGATCCTGTCCAGGGTCATTAAAACCTCTTTGTAGGAAGAGGCATCCGCGAATTCCTCGAAATACCTGTGTTGAGACGTACTTCGTGAGGTAGTGAGGGCTTATTAGAACTTTCGTCACAATAGATACTTAAGAAATTAAACTTAAGCCAACCAACCAACCATCCATCCAATCAAATTATTTATGGTATCTCGTATCAGTTTGACTTGATATTGTTCTGCTGATACCGAAGGAAATGAACAGTCCTTACTTAATTTTACTAAGGCTTGATAGACTCCGTCAATTGAATAGTAGCTAGTAAATGTCTTAAGACCATTTCATTTCTCTTCTTTTATGTAGATCATGTCCAGGGTTGTTAAAACCTCTTTGTAGGAAGGTGCATCTGCGAATTACTCGAAAACCTGTGTTGAGACATACTTCGTGAGGTAGTGCAGCTTAATAGAACTTTCGTCACAATAGATACTTCAGAGGTTTATGAACGTTCTTCTGTAGTGACGATATTCTAGACCGGCGTCATACTCGTTGGGGGTCAATAATAAGTTTCTCTGGATAGAGTAGATTAGCCTTTATGAAAATGGTTAACAATAAGAGTTCATTAAATTGTCATAGAGTTGTTATAGACAGTTCGTATTGGCTTAAATATAAGCTTTAATGAACACTGAATACCAGCAGAGTTCTCATGAACATATGTATTCAAGACAGATCTAGTAATGTCAGAAATAGATCATACCACAAGAAGCTCAAATATGAATGGATAATATTTACCATTTTCCGTAAAACATAAATGTTTTTAGACAGAAATATAAACTATCCCTATGTTCATTATCCCTAAACCAAGTGAGACAAAAAAATAATGAAATGTTTTTGGCATTAAATAGCCAAATTATGGTTGCACTATCTTGAAACTAAATCATTCAACCCCCGAATTCGTGTAAATAAATGATATTGAATAAATTCGTTTATTTCTAACAAAATCAATGAGTCAGTGCTTAGCATTTGTATTTTAGAATCTAAAACTTTTGTTCACTACATCGATTTTCTTGCAGTTTATTTGTAGTCCTTTCTTGTCACTCTCTTCAGCTACCCTAGGAGGTCTTGTACTTTCGTTTCTGTGTCTACTATCAGCTCTGTACAATCTGCGTACCTTCTTCTTCTTCTATGTGCCATGTCCCTTCAGGTCGTAGGCGATCATGGCTCTCCACGTCTCCCTATCCCTTGTGGCTCTTAGTATGTTTGCTCCTGTTGCTCCTGGCAACCTCCGTTCCGTCATCCACCTGATCAGGCCCTGCAAATATGTTATCCGCTGCCTTCCTCTGTCTCTCTTTCCTCCTATCTGGCCAGTCAGTATCAGGTTCTCCAGGCTCTCCTTCCTCATTGCATGTCCCAGGAACTTCAGTTGTCTCTTCCTGATGCTCAGCCTCCGATGACGAACCCTGACATAACTTCTAGGGTCCTCAGAATAGTCTCGCTGTACAAGTTGAATAGATTCGGTGAAAAGACACATCTTAGGCCTCTTTCTATCTTTGTATATCTGCTGAATTCGTTACTTGTCCGTATGCAGGCGGTTTGCTACCAGTAGAGATTCATGATTACTCTTAGGTCTTTCCCAAATATGTCGAGGCTGCCGAGCATCTCCATCAATTCTTTGTAGCGTATTTTGCCAAATACCTTTGCATAATCGATAAAACATAGGTACAACTTCTTCATTTGTATTGCCCTTTCGGAGAGCATCCTAAGCGTAAAAATGGCGTTCCTTGTTCCAGTGTCTTTGACGAACCCGCATTGTTCTCGGCCTATTTCTGGCTTGATTCTGCTTCCCTCTCTATTCATCAAGATTCGGACGATCAGTTTTGTTATATGGCTCATTAAACTAATGGTTCTGTGGAATTCGCACTCGTTTGCCCCTGGCTTCTTAGGCAGTGCTCTGAGGTCATCTGGTATTACAGCACTAATCAATATCACATCAAAGCGAATATTATAAAACCCAGATTGAACAGCTACAATACAATTCAAAAGCAAAACTTAATGCAGATTCTTGGATTTTTTCGCCATTATAAGACTCGTGAAGCTGCTCTAATACAACATACAAGGGAACATGAACATAATGCAGGTTATTGACAGAGCGATTGTAGGCTGGATACCAATGACTGATAACTGCGCACTCATTTCCATTGAATTTTACGATCACATCATGTAAACTGCGATAGTATTTTGTACAGACATATGGGCATGCTTCTATTTTTGGAATTGGCGTGCGCCTATAGCAATGCCCATTTGGATCTTAACCAACTTCATTTATTTATTAGACGTCTATCAGTTTCAGGAGACTATGAAGTTTGTTCTGTGGATGCAATTTTACTGACGCACTGTCTGACTGTGTCTCAATAGGCCGATGTAAGAAGAGCCGTGTCTACTACTCACTTGCGACGACGAAGTTTGATTCCGATCTATATGTTAGTCTGTGGAATGCCATCTCTGTTTCTTCAGCCCTGACTTTTTGGGAAAGTCTCACTTCGGAATTGGCCTTTCCCAATGCAGGATGATTGTTCGACAGTTATCCATTCCGACGTCGACGTCTCCGTCTCTCTCTCCGTCTCTCTCTCTCTCTCTCTCTCTCTCTCTTCTCTCTCTCTCTCTCTCTCTCTCTCTCTCTCTCTCTCTCTCTCTCTCTCTCTCTCTCTCTCTCTCTCTCTCTCTCTCTCTCTCTCTCTCTCTCTCTCTCTCTCTCTCTCTCTCTCTCTCTCTCTCTCTCTCTCTCTCTCTCTCTCTCTCTCTCTCTCTCTCTCTCTCTCTCTCTCTCTCTCTCTCTCTCTCTCTCTCTCTCTCTCTCTCTCTCTCTCTCTCTCTCTCTCTCTCTCTCTCTCTCTCTCTCTCTCTCTCTCTCTCTCTCTCTCTCTCTCTCTCTCTCTCTCTCTCTCTCTCTCTCTCTCTCTCTCTCTCTCTCTCTCTCTCTCTCTCTCTCTCTCTCTCTCTCTCTCTCTCTCTCTCTCTCTCTCTCTCTCTCTCTCTCTCTCTCTCTCTCTCTCTCTCTCTCTCTCTCTCTCTCTCTCTCTCTCTCTCTCTCTCTCTCTCTCTCTCTCTCTCTCTCTCTCTCTCTCTCTCTCTCTCTCTCTCTCTCTCTCTCTCTCTCTCTCTCTCTCTCTCTCTCGTTGTGGCGGATTTTTTTTTTAATCATTTCACCCCAAGCAAGGCAGAAATGCCACTGCTTAGCGGGGAGGGGGGGGCTACATAACTGTAAAAAGATTAATTAGAAAAGAGTGAGGACTAAAAACTAGTTAAGAAAGGAGCAACAGAAAGCTGAGAATGCAGGTGTGATGATAGGTACATAGGTGGAGAGAAACGGAAGGATATACCGGGGTGGGGAGAGAGCTAGAGTCCAGTGGTTAATAGTTGAGGATTGACATTGCATTTAAATTTCTGGAGGTTGTAGCCGTCAGGAAATCAAGAATATGGAAGCGAGTTCCACAGGCGGGAAGTGCGAGAGAGGAAGCTGCAGGAGTAGAATTGTCGTCTGCATTTGGCTAACCTGACTGTGAATGGGTGGGACCCAGTTGCCAGTCTGGTTGCACGAGTAAACACCTGTTGAGGAGGCACCAGTGACTTAAGATCGTCCGAGCAGAAGCCATGAAAGTATTTATAGAACAGACAAAGGGAGGCCACATTTCGACGGTGAGGAAGTGGCTGCAGTCGAACCGCCAGATCAGTACCTATCACATTACAGACTCTCCTTTGGAGCCTGTCGAGAACACTGAGGAGAACGGCAGGGGCGCCTGACCATAAATGGCAGCAGTACTCCATGCACAGACGGATGGTTGACTTGTATATATGCAGGATGGATTCAGGCGGAAATAACATCCTGGATCGACATAGTGACCCAACCTTCTTAGCAGTAGATTTTGCTATAGATTCCAGATGTTTGAGGCGTTAACGTTTATGAACAATTGTTAGGAATTTTATTTTCTCGTTCGTGAAGTATTATCAAAGATTATTTATTTATTACCTGTATTGCCTTTCCTTTTAGTAACTTAGATTTACACCAAGTAGTAATAGTCTTCAGGTGTCCGAATTACTTTAAATGAAACCTTGTCAATTACTATTCATTTTTGACAAATTTTCCATCTTATTTCTGTTGCTTTTACACCCCGTAGTGATACTCTTAAGTTGTCTGAATTTCTTAGAGGAAACATTGGCAATTAATAATAATTTTAGACTAGTATTTTTTCATCTTATTTATTTTACTTTTAAACCATTTAGAAATAATTTTAAGTTGTCTGAATTTCTTAGATGACGCGTTGGCAATTGTTATTACATTTTTTACTGTTATATTTGATATTATTTTAATTGACATTCCTTCATCGATGAAAAATTGGATACAGTAAAACGCTTTTCCTAACAGCATACCTTGCAAAAATATCCATATGACACATATGCCCTTGTGCAAATTAATTGAAACAAAACAAATAATGTCTTCCTAAGATCTTTCACACTTTCTCCGATCACGTATACGTCGTCTCTTGTTTTTCTCTTCCGACGGCATTCTCCTTTGCTTTTTGGACTGATGGATCCAGCTTTTTGATGACACGACTAACTGTTGAAAGGCTAACATCAATAATATACGTGATCTCTCTGTAAGGCTTACCAGTGTGTTCATGCAGCGTTGAAGTTTCGTGACCTTCTTTGAAATAACGTCCATCTCAGACAATGGCCGTAGAACAACTAATCAACAGTCGACACAATAATGTCTGGGCGTGATTAAAAATCTGATGCAATCAAGGATGACTCAATATTTTTCAATGTCAAACAAATTTCATCATACACTTCAAAAATACGTTCATGTTACTGCACACCACTGCAAATGACTTAATCTGACGTTAAAACGGAAATCAATCACACCTTATCAGTGGATCTAACATTGACAGTATACTGAAATAAAGGAAATTAAAGCAGGTGTTTCAGTTAATTTGAACAAAGGTGTGTGTAGATGTAGTGAACAAAAGTTCTAGATTTCAAAAGTCAAATGCTAACACTGACTCATTGATTTTGTTAGAAATAAACGAATTTACTCGAATTTGCAAAACCTTTGCTTAGAACACACAAAACTCGTGAAATTTCAAACCTCGATGTAAAATGTTTTTCGGCCAATTGGAAACTAGGAAACATCTAAAAACAAAATAGAAAGGCCAGAATCACATCCGGGAGTGAATCCCCAAATGACCTGTTCAGAGCCCTACAAACAATATAAAAGACAGAGCAAGTTTTACCGTTGCCAGAGAGAAAAGGAGACCAGCGTAATTAACACGTGCCTTGACAAACGTCAAGCGATCGCTATTATTGTCTCTATCTTTCTCTCTCACCTCTCATCTCCTTTCTTTTCGCAATTCACCCTGAACGATAACTTCAATGACTATCTTACCTAAGAATAAACGCTCATGCATACATACACGCATACGTTCCTGCCCACGTACGGATAAACTCACAGTATTCATTACTGATTCTGTTAATTGACGGCTTAAGTTTTTTAATGAATATTGCCTCGAAAATATGTAGTTTACTTTTGTTATTTTCTTGATACAGGATAGTTGTGTTATCGAGCATTATTTTTTTTATATTGTGAATGCATGTCTACATTCACACTATAAAAAATAATGATCGATAACACAACTACCCTACACCAAGAAAACAACAAAAGGAAACTAGATTCTCGAGGCAATATTCATTAAACAGCTTAAGTCGTCAATTAATTAGTTCTAAAATGTTTGTAAAATTAACAATTTTCATACTTTAACACGTGCATGACCATAACATTACAACATATGAAAAAAAATCAATTTTAAATAATTTTCACGTTCTAATGAATGCTAAGCAATTTGTCAAACGTTATATTTGAAGCAGGAAATAATTTACAGTAAGTCTTAGAAACACAGTCTTGCGGTTAATTTTTTTTTTTACCATAACGCACATGATGATTCGGAAGGAGATTGAAAGATGATTCGGGAGAAGATTGAAAGTACTTGCGTACAGTGAGAAATGAATGATAATAACATCTGTCAAAGTTACAGCTCATTTCTGACAACTTTCAATTACTATAATACGCGAAAAATTATCTTTAAGTATGAAGGGATTTTACTAAAAATAAGCAGACATAATATTTGCAATTTTTTTAATATGACATCCATATTCAAATTTGCATCTTATCAGTGTTTACAAACAGAGTATCTTTTAAACTAGTTTTTATATTTTATTTCGTGACTGAAAATATGTTTTTTTCTGATTTCCGTACAAAAACTGTATCCTCATCTTGCGTCCTCTCGAACGACAGAAATTTTTTTCAACTTCTTTTACAAGGACACAAATATTTTTAACCATTTATCAAGCACATGCGATTACGAACTTTTAAAATTACTTCGCCAATAATGTTCGCTAAGACAGTTGCAATAAATCTTTGTTAAATTACATGGATGTCAGAAAACGGATTCAAACAGAAATAGTATCGTAAATAACTGAACGTGAATGCCAAATAAACAGTAGGGAATGCCCGTTTGGGAAAAACGATACATGCACGCGTTTCCAAAACGGACGCATGCCCAGAGACAGTCCAGTAAAACAACGATGCTCGGAATATTCTGAATCTGTTATAGTTTTTACGCTAGGAGTGGGTCCGAACAGGAAGTATTCAACAGAGGGAGACGGGTTCCTTAAAAATCAAGGGCTCATTAAGGGAGATAAATGATGGGAACTACACTACTGCGGAACAGAACAGTTGCAGTAAGTATAAAATCAGGATTTTGCTAAATAATTTGCCCTTGGGTAAGATGGGAAGCTCAACAGATATCATGAATATTAATCTTGTGTTCTTATTAATAAAAACGGAAAAGTTGATATACGTATGATATTTTATAAAACTGTCGATGAGATTCGCGATATTTTGTTCAGAGATTAAGTTAGATGGAGTTTGCGTAACTGAAAATCATTAAATAAAAACGGCGCATTAAAATTGATTTTTTTTTTGTTTTGTTTTTCACTGTTTATCAACCCATCGCTGGTTATATAAATCGGAAACATATTTTGGATTATAAAGATAATTCTTTTATGTGCAGTGAATATTGCTTTAACAATTTTTGTAGAGAAAAACTTTTGTTTCAAATACAAGTCGTACTATTTCACCCATAAGAGGGAAGAGATGGGTTCATGCCTTTTCTAAGAGTAATGAAAGTGAATATAACGAACCCGATTAGAATTCGAAAACGGCTCTCCGATTTCTCTTTCCAAAACCCTTTTGCTATTTAACCCATATCTTAAAAAAATGGATTATCTGCCTTTTTAATGACCATAATGTGAGGTGAACGAAACAGAATCGACCGAAATTTGAACTCAACTCGCAGATTTCACTATTCACACAGATAACCGTTACACCAGCTGCACCTCCAACATTGCTGTAAAGATGTAGTAATTAATTGGTCAGAGAAAGGGGAAACAGTGACTGTCAATCAATTATGAATAATAAGAGTCATTAGCGTGATTATTTTCCAATTGAACTCCGGGCACATATTGTCATTTAAATGGATCCCAGTTCACAATCTCACCGCATTTAATCAATAAACTAACTAATTTTATAATTTTTTTATATTAATAAAAACATAAGTTCTTGTTTTTTTTTTGTTTTTTTTTTTTTTTGCTTTTCTAAGTCATGGGTTTCAAATATTATAATTTTTTAATTGATGCGGAAAGCAATGTAATGTAATAAACGGGATAGTTTTCGAAAAACAAATTGTAAATCATTTATAAGTTTGGCATATTCATCACAAGTTGAAAAGTTGTTCTGCGACCGGATGAATCTTTTTAACTAATTCAGTCTTTCTAAACCTCGTGAAATGTTGAACGGCCACTCCTCTAGATCATTTCGTACTAATGCAGGTGTCCTCCAGGCTCTATCCTTGGATCAACTTTGTTTTTAATTTTCCTCAATGACATTCCTGATGACATCAGCTCTCAATTTGCTATCTATGCTGATGACACAATAATTTACTGTATTCTCGGTATAGTAAGTCTGGTTATCGCGATATGGTCAAATTGGTGACTAACGTCAAAAATTACCTTCAGTCTGTTATCAACTGGAGCAAATAATGACTTAATGATTTTAACATCTCTAAAATTAAGCTTTAGTAATCATCTGAGAGATTCCATTCTGCCAATCGTGAAATGAAAGTTATCCTGAATGGCCACTCTTCTAGTTCTTTTTGTACTGATGAAGGCGTTCTTAGTTCTACTTTGTTCTTAATTTTAACCAATGACCTTTTTGGTGCTATCAGTTCTCAAAGTTGTATCTATGCTGATGACACAACTATTGACTCCTGTCTCAGAAGTAAATCTGGTCAGTTTGATATGGTCAAATTGCTGATCTAAAAAAGAAAATACCAACTTTACACACATGCATGCACACGCACACACATAACACGCTCACACGCATATATATATATTTGGTCCTTCGCCTAAGAGGTGGTATGCAGATTTTTGTGAAAACCTTAACTGGAAAGACCATTACCCTTGAGGTAGAACCATCTGACACAATTGAGAATGTGAAAGCCAAAATTCAAGACAAAGAAGGTACCCCTCCAGATCAGCAGCGTTTGATTTTTGCTGGTAAACAGTCGCAAGATGGTCGTACTTTGTCTGACTACAACATTCAGAAAGAGTCCACTCTTCATTTGGTCCTTCGCCTAAGAGGTGGTATGCAGATTTTGGTGAAAACCTTGACTGGAAAGATCATTACCCTTGAGGTAGAACCATCTGACACCATATATATATATATGACAATATTTGCGCTCTCACACCCTCACACTATGGAAAAATAGTAGACTTTGATAAACAGTAGCTACTCTGGCATATACGCATCGCTCATTCAGTGAAATGAATTAGATCGCTCATTTTGTTTTTTGAAAAGAAGAGTTCTGTAACAAAGAATGGGTTATCAATTTTGTAGTAATATGTCTGTCATAATAAGCACGATGTCCTTCACTGCCACATTTTCGTCCTTGGACTTCGCAGGTGACATGTTGAAACGTATTCCTTGCCGTCCGGAAATCCTTTTTCTGTCACATATTTCGAGCGCTGTCTACCTAAAATCTTCCCAAAGGCCAAATTTGCCCGCTTTTATGATGTGTCAGTTATACAGATTTTTTTACACTCACCTTGCGTTGTAGTGCATTGGATATCGGCTCCCAACGAGAAATCGGGGAGCCGAGTTCGAATTCCAGCTGAATTCATTGCCTTCACTTACGCGCAAATACCCTTGGGAAAGGTATTAATCTGTCTATTTCTTCCAGTTATGGGTTAAATAACAGAACAGATTGGGTTCTATAGCCTTGATCGGCAACCAGTCTACTGCAGAAGCAATGGCAACCTACTGCGGGATAATCTTCTGCCAAGTCAGTCATGTCTATTTCGAGACATGATCGTCCAAGCGTGTATCACGTATGGCACTTAACTGACTGATAGATATTTAGTTAGTCCTAAGGCACTGGGTAATTTACAGGATCGTGCACAGACGATTTTCTGCCTCTTTCGTCATGGAGATTAGGCTATGTCCAAATTTTAACGCCTAAAAACAAAGCTTTTTCTCTATTTGCCATCTAAGAGACTTCTTTCATCAATATAGCTGATGCTAACCTCCAAGAGAGTGATTCCTTGCGCCTTCTCGGGATAACGCCCCCAGCTGACTTGAAATGGAAAAACCATATTGAATTCATTCCTAGGTCTGCTGCCAGGAAAGTTGATTCACGGTGTCGTGCTCGATATTTTTCTCTCCTGGATCTATCTGACATATCTGTAAGTCTACCATTCGTCCGAATATTGCTGCCAGCTATGGCCAGGTTCTCCTGTTAAATAATTAGAGATTCTTGAAAAATTCAATAGATGATTCAGCAATATTATTGTTCCTTTCTAACCGCCGTAATGTTGGTTCCTTGTGCCTTTTCTATAAATACTTTCATTTACATTATTCGGACCATTGTCCTCATCTTTGTTGCCATTTGTACGACGTTTCGGCCGTTGTACTCTCCGGCCTTCTTCAGGTGCTAGGAATTTCGAACCGAAACCCAGCCCGATATCAAGCACTTTACTATAAGAAACCTGCTTGCTAAAATGCATTTATCAGTAAAACCACTGAAAAACAACAATCTTGACGCTAAACATTATCACAATTGAACACTACGTTTATGCATACACACACACACATACATACATATATATATATATATATATATATATATATATATATATATATACGCTTGTGTAAATATTTCAGTATCTATATGGTCTCACAATATGATAAATAGCTGTCTGACATCATTAGATATAAAACAAAATATATAGACGAGTATATATATATATATATGTGTGTGTGTGTGTGTGTGTGTGTGTGTGTGTGTGTGTGTGTCATGATATGTAATTAAATATGTAGATGCAAACACGCACACCTATAAGTTAAATGGGATCGATTTTTGTCGATTATTTAAAATTAAATAAAATCCTTTAAAAATTCTAGTCCTTCAGAAACGCCTCCAGAGACGCTGGAATCCATCTAGAATCTTTGGGAGAATTGGAAAGATCAAGCAAAGAGACATTATTTTGAGCGTATCAAAATTTCATCATTTGGAAGAGTTGAATATTTTACATTTTATCCATTTTGGTCTTTTTTTTTCTGGGGTATGAATTTACTTGTTCATTTCAAGTATTTTAAGCCCCCAAAAACGAAACTGCTCTTTTTTTACTTGGGCGAGAGAGTCTTTTTTCTTTCTTTCTTTTTTTTTTTTTTTGCTATCCATCAGCATGGCTGATACTAATCCCCAACAGAGGGACGCATTTTTTTGGAATAACTGTTTCTGCTAACATGATTTGGAAAGATTATATTGAATCAATCGCTAAGTCTTCTGGTAAGAAAATTGGTTTACTGTCTCGTGCTAGGCTGTGTTTCTCGCCAGAATATATTTTCCACGTTTATAAGTCGTTAGTCTTTACTCTTAATATTGCCTCTACATCTGGTCTGATGATTCTACTTTGTATTTAGAGATCCTTGATAAAATCCAAAAAATGTTCTTGGTCTTGACCGGGTATCTCGGATTCACTCCTTTTCTTACGCCATAACATAGCTTTCTTGCTCCTTTTCTATAAAACATTTCATGATAATTGTTCTGATGAGCTTTCTTCTTTGATATTTAGTAATGAATTTGAGCATACTACTATCTTGGCAGCAAGGCCTAATCAATTTACTGTTAAACTGGTTAGACCTAACCGTAAGTTCCATGCTAACAGTATCTTCTATTGCACTTCTCGCTTGTGGAACTATTTCCCGGCTTCTTGCTTTCCAGTCATGTTTGGCTCTATAAGATTTAAATGCAATGTCAATCGTTATCTTTTGTCGTCTTGATTATTTTTCAAGGTAAATTTTCGCTTTAGGTCCCGAATGCTTTTCTCCCTTCAAATTTATCCAAAATAGCATTATTTCTGTGCATATGTATCTGCTGAACTCAAATCAACAATTAGTTATTGAAGAAATTTACCTTTATTGATCTTAACGACCAGAAAAATATCGAACTTTATCTCGCACTTTTTGTCTTCCGTATCTCTCACGAAGTCATGTAATTAACTGCAGAATGACGTTCTGTGTAGGCAACAAATGTCGGTCAATTTACTTCCTTTACTAAAACTCCCGGCTATTTACTTCCTGTAATGAAAGTAATACGCGTAGAAATAAAATCGCGTATTACTTTCATTACAGGAAGTAAATAGCGGGAAGTTTCAGTAAAGGAAGTAAATCGGCCGAAAAAGAACCGACATTTGTTGTCCTACGCAGAAAGTCAATCAGCAGTTAATTACATGACTGCATTAGAGTTACGGGAGAAAAAATGGAGTTCGATTTTTTTATGGACGTTCAGATCAAAAAGGTAGGTTTCTTCAATAACTAATTGTTGATTTGAGTTCAGCATATACATTTGTACAGAAATAATGCTATTTTGGATAAATTTGAAGGAGGAAAAGCCTTCGGGACTTAAAACGAAAATTTACCTTTTTTCAATTGTTCTCGTTCTTCAATAATGCTTCTGTTTTTCTTTTGGATTCTTGCTTTCCAGTCAATGTTGATCTCTAAAAACTAAAACGCAACGTCAGTCTTTATCTACTGCCTTCTTGAGTTCTTATGTTATTTTATTTTTCTCTATAATAATGCTTCACTCTTTTCGTATTCATTCGCACTGAGTAACCCCTTACTTCATTGCCTTGTTTGGGGTGAAATTATTAAAATACATATTTGTTTTCATAATCATTTCACAGAACTGCCACTGGTGCTCAGGGGGTTAAATAAGAGGTGACTGATGAGAAAGAGGAACAAGTTACAGGGAAGTCAAAGGATGAGAATACAGGTGTGAAGAGAGCTGCATGAGAGTAGAGTGGAAAGGAAGAAGAAAATAATACAAGGGTTGTCATGGAAAGGATGTGAGTCAAGAAGCTAAGAGATGACAACTGACTTTGCATTTAAATTCTTGGAGATTGTAGCTTTCAGGGAAGCAAGTATATGGAAGGGAATTCCACAGGCGGGAAGTGAGAGTAAAGAGGCTGATAGAGTAAAAGTTGCGGTTACATTTAATTGGTTTCACTGTAAAAGGGTGGGGCCTCACGACTAGTTTAGGGATATATATATATATATATATATATATATATATATATATATATATATATATATATTGTTTTACTTATTTAATACATGTATTATGTATATAATTTACATTTACACTTCGTATTAAAGGAAATATATAAATTAATGCAAATAATCAGTTTTAGAAGGTACGGCTCTTCGCTAAACATTTCACCCCAAGCAAGGCAGAACTGCCACTGGTGCTCAGGGGGTTACATAAGAGGTGAGTGATGCAAAAGAGGAATAAGTTACAGGGGAGTCAGAGAACGAATAAGAAAAGGATGAGAATACAGGTGTGAAGAGAGCTGCATGAGAGTAGAGTGGAAAGGAAGAACATGGTACAAGGGTTGTCATCTAAAGGATGTGAGTCAAGAAGATAAAAGATGGCAATTGACTTTGCATTTAAATTCTTGGAGGTTGTAGCTCTCAGGGTAGCAAGTATGTGGAAGGGAATTCCACAGGCGGGAAGTGAGAGTAAAGAGGCTGATAGAGTAAAAGTTGCGGTTACATTTAATTGGTTTCACTGTAAAAGGGTGGGGCCTCACCACTAGTTTAGGGAGCTATATATATATATATATATATATATACTTAAGTCTAGAAGTAAATATTGGTTGGTTTATAATTGACTATATAGTTATTAAATACTGATCAGATCTGTAAGTAAATATTAGTTGGATTTATTCTTGAATCTATAGATAAACATCAGTGAGTTTTATACTTAAGCTTATAGTTAAAAACAGGTAGAGTCTTTGTTTGAGTCTTTGACAAACAATGCCCTGGTTTATACTTGAAGCTACAGGTAAACATTGGTTAGGTTTATCATTGAGTCTATACATAATTATCGGTATGGTTTATATCTAAGTCTACAGGTAAACAACGTTCTATATTATCTCAGCTGGTGCGTAATTTCGCAAAGAAGTGTATTTTTACGAAACAGCAAAAATATGCAAACTGGCTAGCAAAAAATAGAAATTGTTTTAAAAATATTTGATTACTGTCAAAGTTAAGAATACGGGCAAAATTTCCCATGTCGGAAAAATATTTGATTGTTTGAAACCAGTGTAGCCAAGGTTAGATAATGCGAGCCTGGAAATGTTAGTAAACAATATGCCAAAAGATGACGTAGTCGCTTATATAAGAGACTGATTAGTAGTAGCAGGGTCGTAGCTGATGCTAAAAAAACACCGGGCACAGAGAAAATTGCCCGGATTTGTTAGTTGACAATGTGATGACGTCATCAGTGTCATCCGTTTCCAGAAACTATGATTTTTGCGAATATTTTCGGCTATTCCAATGGAAATTAGGCACAGAACGTAAACGAATGCAGGAAATCGGGTTTGGACTTTCTGAGTATAACCAGTCTTTTCTCCCAAAATTAATAAATAAACAGATTTTTACTGCGTTCATTCGAATGTTTTCTTCGTTTTTCTTTCTTTCTTTCTTTCTTTCTTTCTTTCTTCGTGAATTGTTTAGTTTGATTTCTGACGAGGACATTTTTCCTTGCCAGGATTTTCACTATGATTGCACGGATCGGCCCGAACCCGTGCCCGGTAGTCAGATACGGCCATGAGTAGTAGTGATCCGTGAGCGGTTAAGATCGGAACTTAGACCGAGAAAGACACAACTCGATGCATGTGTGTTGACTTCTCCGACCCCACCTTCTGCTCTACGCCACGTCACCTGACGAGCGAATAAAGAAAATGTTGTTCTTTATTTATATATACGCATTGCGGTTGTCGTTTTATTATTGCATTTTGTAAGCGTGTAAAAGGCTAGCGATTTTATAAAAGAGAAAATAACACGTTTTACAAACCCGCCGTTGAATTAATAATAGTCGTTCCATCGAAGAATATACAACATATTGGTCGTTTTCTCAAAAGAATAATTGTCTTCGACGAACAAACTGTCGAATCTACAAACATTATTATTCTATTCGAATCTACAAGCGAGCATTGTTCTAGTTCATACTTGAATCTATATGTAAACGGTGCCTTGGTTTATATTTCAGTACATAAGTCACCCAGGATGTGCATTGTGGTGCAGTGGATATCGGCTGGGATTGAGAAATCGGAGAGCTGAGTTCGAATTCAAGTTGAATTCTTTGCTTTCACATACGTGCAAATAGGTTTTAATCAGTCGCTTCTCCTTCCATCTATGGTTTAAATAGTAGAACAGATGGGTTCTATAGCCTTGATTGACACAGAAAGTTATTGTACTCCTTGCAGGAAATTACTCTGCCCATTCATTAATATATCGAAAGAAACATAATCGCCCAAGCTTGTATCACGTATGACTGACTGAATATAATTTGGAAATATAAGTAAAGATTCTACTAGGCATAAAGTGGGGGACGGGGTTTCTACTGTTATGAAGTAATAAACTGGTTACCCACTAATTACTACTTATTAATACAATAATATAATCTTTCTCTTCTCCAGCCAGCTACTGATTAAAAAGCAGTGCAAATTGGATTATATAGCCTTACTCGGTAACCACTCAATTGTAGAAAGTAATGGCAACCTACTTCTTTTGCTCAGTCAGTCATGTCATTTTCAAGACATGATCGTCCAACCGTGTATTACGTCTGACACTTAACTGACTGATAATTAACCAGTGGTCGGTTATATTCTTGAGCTAATAGGCAAATTTTAGTCGATTTAAGTCGGCAAATATCTGGTGTTCTTATCCATCAACAGGTCTTCAACCGGTATATTCTAAACTTCAAGAACAGAGAAGAAAAAGCTTAGGTCTATAATATATATTTTCATAGAAATCTATTTCAATCTCTGTACAATTATATATTTGATTGTCTGTCTATGTAAAGACATAATACTACAATGCCTGCGATCTAGGTTAGAAAGTATTAACATTCTTTGTAGTAAAAATTCAGCCATATTTTATGTATTTACTTTATTCGCTTATTATATATACCTTTACGCATGCTCAAAGCCACAGGAATTTGAATATAAAGCAGAAATTGCTAATCTTCATCAGAATAAATTAAAACCTGAATGGTTGTTTCTAAATAATGTTTGCTGTTTCCCAGAGCCATATTAAAATCCGATTACTCGACTTAGGTCCGAAAATAAAATGTATGCAATTGATTTATCTTTATCTATGTAAGCTAATGTTTCTATTTTTTATGGCTTCTGGTCAATATAAATTTACTGCGTCATTTTGAGAAAAGGAAACGAGTTTTTGTCTCGCCTGAGTATTTCTGTAAAATCAGCTTAGCAACAGGAGAGAGAAAAAGGATTCAAAATTTTATCCCCCACTTATACTTGAATATTTTAATTATATATATATATATATATATATATATATATATATACATTACTGTGCAAAAGTATTAGGAGAAGAACTATTTTATCTTTTATGAGGCATATTGACAGAAAATAAACAATTTAATTAAAATAATTTTATTTGATTTACTCAACAAATGCTTTAACAAGAAATAAGACTTCTTACAAAATAAATTTAATATTTAGTATAATAGCCTTTTGCTTTGAAATAATAAAATAATGCGACAATTTACCAATCGCACATTATATATACATGTGTGTGTGTGTGTGTGTGTGTGTGTGTGTGTGTGTGTGTGTGTGTGTGTGTGTGTGTGTGTGTGTGTGTGCAGTACTGTGCAAAAGTATTAGGACAAGAACTATTTAATCTTTTATGATGCATATTGACTAAATAAATAAAGAATTTAATTAAAGTAATTTTATTTGATTTACTCAACAAATGCTTTAACAAGAAAAATACTTGTTACAAAATAAATTTAATATTTAGTATAATAGCCTTTTGCTTTGATCACAGCCTTCATTCTGTCAGGCATTGACATCACAAGCTTCTTCAATGTATCTAATGGTATCTCCTGCCAAGCAGCTTGTATTTGTTCCTAAAGTGTGTCTTGCGAAGTAACTTTAAACTTATCAATTTTTTTATCCAAAATATCCCATAAATGTTCAATAGGATTGAGATCAGGGCTTTGTGGGGGGGGGGGAATTCAAATTCCGAAGCCTTCCTTCCTCTTCCTTTTCAGTTACATAATTCTTACAAAGGTTTGGCTTTTCATTGTGTATTTGAATTTCAGTGAGTTTTTTAGGAAAATCACCCCTGTCCTAATACTTTTGCACGCTACCGGTAGTGTGCAAAAATGTTAGGACAGGGGTGATTCTAAACTTTATTTTGATGCCTCATAATAGATAAAAATTGTTATTGTCGTAATACATTTGGACAGTACTGTATATAGAACAACAGAAACAAGAAGAAGAATACAGTACCAATGAAAGTTTCATGGTTTACTTATTTTAATTTTCTGATCAATAATGATTCGTAATTTAACGAGTGACTAAATTCCTTTTATCTTTTTTACTACGACAATAATATATCCATGGAATTAATCTTATCACGCCGTCATATATTTGTGTTTAACAACTTTAACTAAATATTGTAATGACAATCGAAGGTGTGAATGCAAGTCATTTTTAATGACGTAAGAGGGTACAAATGAAAATATTCAAAATTAACAATGGTTTTTATTTCATTTAAGCAATCGTTAAAAAGCATGAGAACGTCATCAACTTCCTTCTCCTCTTTCTCACTGAATTTAAACAACGTCGCTGATATGTCCTATCCGTCTTCCCTCACAATCAAAATGGAATAATCCATTATTCATGGAGTGCTTACTGGGCGTAAGGTACTTGCGAGCTAACTAATGAAAAAAGCAATTAACAGAATAATAATAATAATAATAATAATAATAATAATAATAATAATAAGAGTTGTGCCAGTGATAGTAGGTGCACTTGGAATGATAAAAAATGGAACAAAACAACACATTGAAAGAATCCCTAGAAACCCCAGGTTAAGAGATATGCAAAAAAATGTCTTATTAAGTACAGCCCACACACTAAGGAAAACTTTATCTATGTAACGCTAGGGATGATAGGGAAGATACAAAAAACATGAAATGGGACCATAACAACACGCCACGACCTGCCTTAGGTCTCCCCGCAGACTTGGTTGGTAGTGAAACCAAAGCAGAAATCGAAATATGATGAAAAATGACATAATAATAATAATAAAGAAGGCAGTAAATACAAACAAGATTTACATTTAGTAAATTCTGTAGAAAAGCAAAACAGAAGCCAAGAACATACTATATGAAAATGAAAGCCAAAGATAAAGCTCTTGAACAGATGAAACAGCGCTGGCAAGACAAACCTCTGCATGGCCAATATCCAGAACGTGCCAATAAATCCAATGTTGACAAAGTTAATACTCATCGATGGTTACGTGCATCTGGATTAAAGTCTGAAACTGAAGGCTTTATTCTTGCAGCACAAGACCAAAGTCTTTTCACTAGAAACTTTCAGGCAAATATTATGCATAATAATATGGATCCAAAATGCAGGTTTTGTGATAAACACCAAGAAACAATAGACCACCTAATCTCAGGCTGTTCTGTGCTTGCCCCAAATGAATATAAAAATTTGAAAAACAACATGCACGTTAGCTGCATAAGAACACTCACAAGAACTGGATGAAATCCGCCTGGCGAAGGACTCACTAATCAATTAATTCCCTAATTAATTTTGTTATTTATTATTTTAAATGTAGTCATGGACTCGACTACATAGGTAGAACGACGCAACGGATTAAACAACATGTAACTGCTAGTATACTTAACAACAATGTTTCGTCTGGTGATAACATTCGAAATACATACGGGTCTTCTATAGAGGATTACTTCATAAATAATCCGACCTCTGCTATGGATTTCAGTATAAAATGTTTTCTATTTTGGCCAGAGCACACTCGTTATTCCATCTGAAGGTGTTCATCAGGTCCATGCGGCCCTCTCTTTGTAGACAAACAGACTGTTAGCTTGGGCTTGCTTTGCTGTGTGTCTCGTATTTTAGATGTTTTAACTTTTATTATTTTTCCCTGACTATTCATTCACATCATCCGCAACAGACTTTCTTCTCATAATTTGTTTCCCCGTTTACAGTTTTGAGGAGAAGGGACGAAACCAGTCGACTGGTGTTTTTTGTTTTAAAATTTATCATGGCCTTTAGTAAAAGATTTCTTGCTTTTAACGCCATAATACGTTTTTGTACCGTCAAAAACACATTTAAATATATATATATATATATATATAAATGTGTTTTTGACGGTACAAAAACGTATTATGGCGTTAAAAGCAAGAAATCTTTTACTATATATATATATATATATATATATCACAACAAAATAAAGATGGAGGACAGTGAAAGATGGTCCTTGAAGTAACTAAGCAAGAAAAAGCTCTCAATACTATCCTGAGGATGTAGAGCAAAAATACACTTAAAATTGTTTGGGATCCGTATCTCACTATCCGGGTTTCGACCGTTAGGTCTCTTCAGGCATAGACACGGAAAACCAATGGACGTTGCCCTAGGAACAGTAGTAATAGGAGAGGAAGAGAAAAAATTCCAAAGTAAAGAATAGGAATTACCCACTACCGAAAAGGGGCTAGAAGGCTATAGGAAATGTGTGTGTGTGTGTGTGTGTGTGTGTGTGTGTGTGTGTGTGTGTGTGTGTGTGTGTGTGTGTGTGTGTGCATATGACATGTGTGGGTATGTGCAAATGTACATATTTAATTTGCAAAGTATTTTGCCGATTATCCAGCGACATCGGAAAAAATAATTTTATTTACAAGAATAAAATCTACATTAAAATTTGGTCGGGAAATATGCAACTTATGAACAAATAAATACAAATATGAAAACTATAAAAAAAATAAGTTAAAATTAGTTGAAATTTGGTTTCTGTAACGATACAGAAACAAACAAAAGAAGTGTGTAACGGGAATTATACTTTGTTTGGCTAATCTTGAAATTTTTCTTCTGAAATAAAAATGGTTTCTTCAGATGAAGTCAGTATATCAGCGAAACATGTCAAACGTTGGCTTTGTAAGGCAATTTTCTAAACGCAGCTTAGATGTGGAACAAGGCCTAAAGTATGAGACACCCAGTGAGGACCGAAATCACTAATCAATTGTAATGAATCTAGACAAGTTTACTAACCATTACACCATCTAGAGGTGCCCAAGATGGCGTTGTAAGAGTTGACAAAACACAGATGTGCCTGGGCAGGCGTCTACATTTTCGATCAGCTAAAGAAATTATTTGAAAACGAGTAATTCAGATAGATAGATAGATAGATAGATAGATAGATAGATAGATAGATAGATAATGAAAAACTGAGATTGGTAGAATCACAAATAGGTTACATACATACATACATACATACATACATACATACATACATACATTCTCATATTGATAGGTAGATATGAATTGACTAAGATATGAACAGGTTGTGATAGATAGATAGATAGATAGATAGATAGATAGATAGATAGATAGATAGATAATGAAAAACTGAGATTGGTAGAATCACAAATAGGTTTCATACATACATACATACATACATACATACATACATACATTGACATTCTCATATCGATAGGTAGATATGAATTGACTAAGATATGGACAGGTTGTGATAGATAGATAGATAGATAGATAGATAGATAGATAGATAGATAGATAGATAGATAGATAATGAAAAACTGAGATTGGTAGAATCACAAATAGGTTTCATACATACATACATACATACATACATTGACATTCTCATATCGATAGGTAGATATGAATTGACTACGATATGAACAGGTTGTGATAGATAGATAGATAGATAGATAGATAGATAGATAGATAGATAGATAGATAGATAATGAAAAAACTGAGATTGGTAGAATCACAAATAGGTACATACATACATACATACATTGACATTCTCATTTCCATAGGTAGATAAGAATTGATTAAGATATCAACAGGTTGAAATACATACATACATACATACATACATACATACATACATACATACATACATACATTGACATTCTCATATCGATAGGTAGATATGAATTGACTAAGATATGAACAGGTTGTGATAGATAGATAGATAGATAGATAGATAGATAGATAGATAGATAGATAGATAGATTATGAAAAACTGAGATTGGTAGAATCACAAATAGATACGTACATACATACATACATGCATGCATGCGTGCATACATACATACGTAATTGATTTTTTACAATAGTTTCATTAGTCTGACGTGTCATAAGAATTTAATATCTTAGTTTGGCAAGAGGCCACTCAATTGCGGGAAACCCAGTATGAATCGAACACGTTACCAAATAGTAACGGGCTGATAGGCTCACCTCCTGGCCCTTACCCGCTGCGACGTTTCTTTAGCGTAGTTTCTCATGAGTCCATTCGTCAAATCGAAAGACGCTGGACGCCATATTGCTATATATCCATATGCATTATCTCAGAGAGAGAGACAAAGAAAAAGAGAGAGAAACACACACACACACACACACACACACACACACACATATATATATATATATATATATATATATATATATATATATATATGTTTATGTGTTTCCATAAATCTATACACAGGTAGATATATGTGCACGACGATATCTCTAACCCCCCCCCACCACCACTGTATGGAGGGGGGTTGCATTCGTCTTTTGTTGCTATGGCCGTCTCGGCAAAGTATAACCAGAAATGATCGATAAACAAAATGACGGGTGCTGTTCTCGTTGCTTGATATTCACATTGAAACTGGACGTACGCCAACGAAATCTTGCCCATTAACAGGAGTGACCTATGGCCTACCTCGACTCAACCGTTATCTTTGCTTATTTACTTGTGGGTTACGATAGGAAGCCTGGCAATTCTGGAGGTAAAGGTTCATATACACGCAACCGCACGAAGATAAACATACCATTTCAGCTTTTGTAATTTAAAAGAGACTGTCACAAAAGTTTAGTAAATAAAATGAGTGAGGGAACAGGCAGGTTTGAAGCATATATCCATATCAGTTCAATATATCCATATCAGTTCAATAGCACATTCAGACACGCACGGACTTACAGGTAATAATAATAATAATAATAATAATAATAATAATAATAATGATGATGATGGTTTCCCGCTTCCAAGTATACCTGTCAACTGAAAGGTGAATAGTTAATCCCTTTTGCAAATATCCGCTCAGGCACATTAGTGTTTGTTCGACCCCAACAGACCCAATGTGTAGTTTGCACGACAGCTATATTGAGCAGACATATGGGCATATCAACGTAGAGTAATAATGGTCGATTTAGAAGTGAGTTCGATTCATACTGGGTGCTTGAGAACTTTCGGTCTTGAGTCACAACTAAGCTACGCTTAATAAATTATTACTTATATATATATATATATATATATATATATATAGTCATCCGCAGACAGATCTGTTTCGCTGTATCACAGCTCATCAGTACGGTTAGACTCTGATTGCTTTTAATCCAGGATTGAAAACCGACCGAATTGGCGTCAGTCGGCGATTCTACCTCTGGGCTATGGGCGTTCGGTGGATGCAGGCAGACTTTTTAGCGCATATATTATCATTATACGCGCCCGATAGCTAGAGTGCTCTCATTAATTTTACTGAATGAGCGATGCGTACACGCCAGAGTAGCTACTGTTTTTCAAAGTTTACCATTCTTCCAGAGTGCACAATCAGGGTGTGAGAGCGTAAATATATATATATATATATATATATCTTTTCTTTTTTTGCGAACCCAGACGATGTCAATTTTTTCTTTTCTTGTTTATTTGATTTTATTTTGTTTTATCTTTTTCTTTTTTCTTTCTCTTTTTCTTTTTCTTTTTCTTTTTCTTTTTTAATTTCTTTGCAAATCTATTTAAAAAGGAAAATTAGACTGATTTTTCTCCAGTTTCTGAAAGGATTTTTCTGTTGCTGAGGTGATGTGTTATCCCCCGTGGGGATTTTCATATCGAAATGATCATCCAACATCATTGAATTAATCCTTTTTTAATTTATACTTGCTCTGTAATATTTTATTACATGGAGCTCTCTTCCTGTATCATTTTTTAATATTAAAATAAAAATTTTAATATTAATTAGGATCGGGTTTTTGGAATTTACCTTCCTGCTTTTTCCGCTTGGATTAAAGTATCTGAATTAAAATATATATATATATATATATATATATATATATATATATATATATAAAGTTTCGTTAAAACGACTTTTCTGGACTTAGAAATAGTCCGATTGTTCCGTATGTACTTTCCTTGTTGGCTGCCGGTTGATATAATTTAGTAATGATGTATTGCAGCTCTCTTTTATACAAATTTTGTTTGAAACAAATGAAAAAGTACTACGGTTACTTTTCTTGTTGGCTACCAGGTTATGTAATTTAATAATTGTGTATTTGGGCAATAATCACTCTTATTTATGTTTTTTTTTTTAACGACTGACAAGGTACTACTGCTAAGTTTGATATTTGTTCTCATAATCTTTATCTGTGTCCAGGAGTTTGAGTTTTGTGTTTGAGTGTTGTTTAACGGCATATCAACACTTCTGTGGGTTATTTAAAGCCAACAAGGTAAAGTTTTAATATATTTTTTAATTTTCGGATAAGAAGGTTGATTTAGTATGATTTTGATTTTTAAAAACTTATTATTTTTATTTTAGGAAATTGAAGATGTCTTCTAGTTTTGTATTTTTAAAATGCATTATGGTAATGGTGCGTTGTGGTGCAGTGAATATCGGCTCAGAACGAGAAAACGGGGAGCCGAGTTCAAATTCCTGTTGAATTCATTGCATTCACTTTCGCGCAAATACCCTTGGGAAAGGTATTAATCCGTCTCTTCCTTCCAGCTATGGGTTAAATAACAGGACAGATTGGGTTCTATAGCCTTGGCTGGCAAACAATCTAAATCAGAACGCAATGGCAACCTAATGCGGGATAATCTTCTGCCCAGTCAGTCATGTCTCTTTCGAGACCCGATCGCCCAAGCGTGTATCACGTATGGCACTTGACTGACTGACTAAATATAATAGTTGGAATAATGATTAAGGCGTCTACTGGTCATAAAGTGGGGGGTCAGTTTATTACTTCATAACAATAGAAAACCGATCCCCCACTAATTACTACATAATAATATAATACATTTCTTTCCTCTCTAGCTATGAGTCAAATAACAGGAGAGATTGGATTCTATAGCCTTGGTCGGCAACCAGTCTACCGCAGAAAGCAATGGCAACCTACTGCGGGATAATCTCTGCCCAGTCAGTCATGTCTCCTTCGAGACATGATCGCCCAAGCGTGTTTCACGTATGGCACTTAACTGACTGATTATGGCAATGATTTTTTTTTTCCTTCAAAAATGTATTTTTGGGAATGTTTCATTCAAAAATGTATATTTTTCTATAAAAGTTTAATTTTATACTTTCATAGTGTTTCGATCCCAGTTTGGGGTCTAACTATTTGTCTATAACTGGGACCCTAACAGGTGTTACCACTCCGGGTCAGGATTGATCTAAGAACAAAAGCAATTAAGAGGTGGTTACATGCTCCTCACAAGCTCCCAATCACAAACCTTGCTGCCGGATCCAGTTTATTGTCATACCGAGGAATCTGTGTCCAGAAAATGAAACTAGTATTATAATAGTGATTCTAGGACTCATTTATTTCATTATATTCATTTTTGTTGTTTTTACGTTCATAATTTTTATCAAAATATATTCATTATATATTTTTTTATTTATAAATAAATAAATAATAAATATTTTGAAGGTAACGAGAGGTGTATGAATGAAGGGGGTAAATAGTTTCAACATCTGTGGGATTAATAACTTTATTATTGATTTATCATTATTGAAATATTTGTATAATCAATACAATATGTTTTGCACACACCTTTTTCATTATCTATCGTCCGTCGATTGACCAATAAGTGGAAATGGTTGATTTTTAAAACAATCAGTCAGTCAGTTACGTGCCATACGTGATACACGCTTGGGCGATCATGTCTCGAAAGGGATATGAATGACTGGGCAGATTTTCTACCCTGCTATTAAAACTATAAATGAAGAGAGAAGAGACGGATTGCATTAATAAAATAGTAGTAATTAGTGGGGGATCAGTTTATTAATTAATAACAATAGAAAACTGATCCCCCACTTGTTGCTCAGTAGAAGCTTGACTTATGTTTCCAACGATTATCTTCTTTCAGTCAGTTAAGTAACATATGTGATACACGCATGGGCGATCATGTCTCGAAAGGGACATGAATGACTGGGCAGAAGATTATCCTGCAGCAGGTTATCATTACTTTCTGAGGTACACTTGTTTCCAGCCACGGCTATAGAACCCAATCTGTTCTGTTATTTAACCCATAACTGGAAGGAAGAGTCGGATTAATACCTTTCTCAAAACAACTCACCGCTTTTTACACAGTAATGAATTGAACACTCTTGGCTACTGCCTTTTATTTACATTGTATATATAACACGCTAAACTCTGGATTTCTCCGTCATGCGCCGATAATTCAAATCGGACGGGTTTCAATCTGTATTTATATTGTCGTCCGCATACAGTCCTATTCGCTGTATAATAGCTCATCAGTACGGTTAGGCATGCGATTGCTTCTAGTCTATGTATATATATATATATATATATATATATATATATATATACATTCATAGCTCATCAGTACGGTTGGATTATGCGATTGTTTAGTCTATATATATATATATATATATATATATAGATATATATATACATATATATATATACATTCATAGCTCATCAGTATCGGTTAGATATGCGATTGCTTCTAGGACTTATATATTTTATATATATATATATACATTGATAAAGCCTCCGGGGTGGCCAGGTAACGGTTGGACATGCGATTGCTTCTAGTCTATATATATATATATATATATATATAGATATATATATATACATATATATATATACATTCATAGCTCATCAGTACGGTTAGACATGCGATTGCTTCTAGACTATATATCTTTATATATATATATGCATTGATAGCTCATCAGTACGGTTAGACATGCGATTGCTTCTAGACTATATATCTTTATATATATATATATATATATTGATAGCTCATTAGTACGGTTAGACATGCGATTGCTTCTAGTCTATATATCTTTATATATATATATGCATTGATAGCTCATCAGTACGGTTAGACATGCGATTGCTTCTAGTCTATATATCTTTATATATATATATATATATATATATATATATATATATATATATATATATCTTTATATATATATGCATTGATAGCTCATCAGTACGGTTAGACATGCGATTGCTTCTGGTCTATATATATATATATATATATATATATATATATATATATATATATATATATGCATTGATAGCTCATCGGTACGGTTAGACATGCGATTGCTTCTAGACTATATATCTTTATATATATATATATATATATATATATATATATATATATATATTGATAGCTCATTAGTACGGTTAGACATGCGATTGCTTCTAGTCTATATATCTTTAATATATATATATAAATATATATACATTTATAGCTCATCAGTACGGTTAGACATGCGATTGCTTCTAGTCTCTATATCTTTATATATATGCATTG
>JBBBDQ010000689.1:645000-715000 GCA_037127315.1 Ascarosepion bandense | reverse complement strand
AATCCTGCGCAATAACACACATTTTTGTATATATATATATTGATAGCTCATTCGTACGGTTAGACATGCGATTGCTTCTAGTCTATATGTCTTTATATATATATATGCATTGATAGCTCATCAGTACGGTTAGATTGCTTCTAGTCTATATATCTTTATATATATATATATATATATATATATATATATATATATATATATATCTTTATATATATATGCATTGATAGCTCATCAGTACGGTTAGACATGCGATTGCTTCGGTCTATATATATATATATATATATATATATATATATGCATTGATAGCTCATCGGTACGGTTAGACATGCGATTGCTTCTAGACTATATATCTTTATATATATATATATATATATATATATATATATATATATATATATTGATAGCTCATTAGTACGGTTAGACATGCGATTGCTTCTAGTCTATATATCTTTAATATATATATATAAATATATATACATTGATAGCTCATCAGTACGGTTAGACATGCTTCTAGTCTCTATATCTTTATATATATGCATTGATAGCTCATCAGTACGGTTATACATGCCATTGCTTTTAGTCTATATATATATATATATATATATATATATATATACATTGATAGCTCATCAGTACGGTTAGACATGCCATTGCTTCTAGACTATATATCTTTAATATATATATATAAATATATTTACATTGATAGTTCATCAGTACGGTTAGACATGCGATTGCTTCTAGTCTATATATATATATATATATATATATATATATATATATATATACATTGATAGCTCATCAGTACGGTTAGACATGCGATTGCTTCTAGACTATATATATATATATATATATATATATATATATATATTGATAGCTCATTACTACGGTTAGACATGCGATTGCTTCTAGTCTATATATATATATATATATATATATATACATTGATAGCTCATCAGTAAGGTTAGACATGCGATTGCTTCTAGACTATATATCTTTATATATATATATATATATATATATATATATATATGATAGTACAGTTAGACATGCGATTGCTTCTAGACTATATATATATATATGTATATATATATATATAGTCTAGATGCAATCGCATGTCTAACTGTACTGATGAGCTATCAATATACATATATATATATATATATATATATATATATATATATATATATATATATATAGTCTAGAATGTTATATATATATAACATTTTGCAGGCTCGAATCCTGCGCAATAACACACATTTTTGTAATAAAAATAAAAATTTATCTTAAATAATCAGGCCGGTAAAAAATAAATATATCATCCTGTTTGATTATAAACAGAATATCTCCTTAAATACGAGCATCGATCAAAAATAATGTTCAAGCGAATCATTTCATATATATATATATACTATAGTCATCCGCAGACAGATCTGTTTCGCTGGATTACTGTTTATCAGTACGGCTTAGACTCCGGTCGCTTTCTTAACCCAAGGATGGAAACCCGACCGTATTGACGTCTGTCGGCGATTCTACACCTAGGCCACGAGCGTCCAGTAGAAGAAGGCGGACACGATCGTCCACTAGAAGAAGGCTATTGGGCGTATATATATATATATATATATATATATATATATATATATATTTTTCCAAGTGAAGAGGATTCGAGGTTTTTTTTTATATTTTGAGTTCTCTGGCATTTATTTTATTATAAACAGTCCTCAATATAATGAGTATTATACAGCTTAATATAATATAATTTAATTATATGGTTATGTCAATTTTTCATGAAATATTCACCTTTGTTCGTGTTGGGTATATTTTTTAATTAGATTCCGAAATCTGTTTTCTCTATTTTTTTTTTTTTTCCGAAAAACTTGAAAATAAAACAAACGTGTACAGTGCTCTACCTGTATGGGAGCGAAATAATTCCATGTGAAGAGGACTCGAGGTTTTTTTTATATTTTGAGTTCTCTGGCATTTATTTTATTATAAACAGTGCTCAATATAATGAGTATTATAGAGCTTAATATAATATAATATAATATAATATAATATAATTATATGGTTATGTCAATTTTTCATTGCTACATGGAAATTTCTATGTTTCGAGATTAATTCTCATCATCAGGAAATGTTGGTGTGGTTGTGCAGACGATTTACATTTAAATGACAATATTCTCCATTTTTTCTTACTCGCTTTCTTTTTATGTCCACCAGCTTCATAGTGTATATGCTTTTCCCCCTCATGTTTTTCCGACACTTCAGATCCCACCCCGGGTGGTTTTTCTCTTTTCCTTTTCTCTTTGTCAATCTCTTCTCTTTTTATTTCTTTCGTTAACCCCCTCACACCCGTTTTTCGCATAAACTAATGTAAAATGAAAAGATTTTTAAAATAAATAAATTTCTAATACATATTTGAATCTGTTTTTTTTTCATTATAAATCAATTTATCATTATATATATTAAAGACAAAGACATCAACCTACTTTCTCTGTTTAGAAATGATTCTATTTTTATAAGCAAAAAGAAAGAAAAAATTTATGAATGTCTTATTAATTTTTGTATTGAATTTACGCTTCATTTAAAAAAAAAACCTTTTCTCGAGTTTTATCTTTGAATGCTCTTCGGCGCACATATGAACATTGTCCTGATTATCAATCGTTTTTCCCCCCATTCAAACAACAACCGTGTCTGTGCGTTCTGCTAAAATTCTATCCTTTATTTTCTTCAACATTTTTTCCCCATAACTTCTCGTTTTCCTTCTTCGAAATGCCTCGGACTTTTCCTCTTTCACTCTCTCTGTTTTTAGATTTTTTTTTCTTTTTATAAAAGAGTTGTCTTCTTCTCTATTCATCCCTATCGTTTTGATTCTTTTCGCCCCACTCTCGTTGAGCAAATCACTCTCGACTAGACGCAGGTTCTTCTTCACCACTTTCCAGCACTTGTTACTTGCGGGTCACAAAACACTAAAATGTTTATTTAACGCCTACCGCGTGATAGTCTAAAGACTTTTTGTCTAGATTTTGATGAAAAAAAAAATCTTTATTTAAAAGTGATATTGCACAAGGAAACGAAAGTGCCCACTTCGAGTCTTTGACGCGGCTTTTGCGTTTTTTTCATTATATCAGATCAAAATAAATTACTGGCTAATGCCAACAAACTAACGGGCACACACACACACACACACACACACACACACACACACACACACACACACACACATATATATATATATATATATATATTTGAATAGACAGAAATACATACATACATACATACATGCATACATACATATTAACAATCTCAAATAAATAGAGAGATAGATAAAAACAGATACACATGCATACATACATACATAGGCATTAACGATCTTAGATAGATAGATAGATAGATAGATAGATAGATAGATAGATAGATAGATAGATAGATAGATATGCATACATACATCGTCATTAACGATCTCAGATAGATAGATAGATAGATAGATAGATAGATAGATAGATAGATAGATAGATAGATAATGAACAGACTGAGATATATACGTGCAAACATGCATAAGCATTAACAATCTCGGATAGATTTTGAGAGATTTTGGTGCAAAATTCGTGTCATAAGAAAACTTATTTTATTTCATTAAAATTTTCGTTATCCTGACACAAAGGAATTAACATTAAGCAAAAACATGTATGTTTTTTGTTTGTTTGTTTTTTATTTACTTTTGGGGTGGGGAGGTTCACTTTAACTGTGTCGTTTTAAAAATTAGATTTCAACTATTTTCAAATTTGTATACATATTTATTTATTTATTCAATTTAAACTTTCTTTAATCCTACATTGTTTCAGGATTAATTTCGCAAGCACAAGAGAAAACCTGATATAGCTTGGTGTCGCTTATTGATCGGCGTTCGAAGTAAGGATTTGTAAATCATAACCCTTACAAAGCATCTTCGACTGTGCAAATTAAATTCTTCTATTAAAAGCTTTTTTTCGCAAGAACATATTATGATCAATTTATATATATATATATTCTAAACGTACTATTAAATATAAGAGACAATGAATGTCTATTATGTTTAATCATGAGCCGTTCTAAACGTCGTATTTTTGCTTTAATTTCAGTTGAAAATAAAGACAAAAATTCTCCAATATTTGGATAATTATTTATTGGTTTTCTTCTAAGCTTTCGGCTCACATGAGCCATCTTCAGAGAGGTTGTTTAAACTGAAGTATTATAAAATCCACCATCACCGACGATTTTATCCTGTGTTGACATAAAACTCCGCTTGGCAACGGCAATAGTTACCAAAAATAATAAACGCAGTTCTTAAGTTTGCGATGCGGTTTTATGACGTCACACCGCGGGATAGCGCGAAATGACAACAAAACCATCTAGTCAAATGCAATGTAATATGTTATTTCCTGTTTTAAAGTTGATTTTATTGAGTGTTGGTTGTTTTGATTTGATGTACATGGCCTCCAATATCTGCAGGTTCCTCTTACTGTGTGTATGAGTAAGGATCAACACAAAATAAAATCGTCGACTGGTTAATTGCTCTCTGCTCGGAAGCAGAGAGCGCCCTCTACCTGAAGGCAGAGAGCTGACATAGTTGCAGAGGCAAATGCTAGCGCAGAGTCTCTTCAACACACCAAGCGTTAATAACCCTCGGCTACATATAGTCCTATAACGAGTCCATTATCTTATGTGGCTAAGACCCCACAACATCTTGAATGAACGTGCAAATACGCAAAAATTGCTCCAGGAATTAACCAGTGGCATAAAACAGAAGAAGCCATAGAATGGTTGACTAAAAGAAAGAATGAATGTACTGTTATCCAATTCCATGTTTGGAACATTTACACGTTCATTACCGGAACTCTGCTAATGTCACCCATAAATTTTATAAGAAATTACTGTCATATTGGCGATCGCGTTATAAATACCATAAAGCAGGCACAATACCCTATCAGTGGGTTAAATAACATGATTGACTGAGCATGCGCGTTATGGCACTTTGAATATCGATTCGGAACGAGAAACCAAAGAAACAAATTCAGATTCCAGTTGAATTCTTTGGATTCACATCCGTGCAAATACCCTTAGGAAAGGTATTAGTCCGTCTCTTCTCTCTCCAGCTATGGATTAAATAGCAGGACAGATTAAGTTCTATAGCCATGGTTGGCAACCAGTCTATCGCATCAAGTAATGATAACCTACTGCTGGAAAAACTTCTGCTCAGTCTCTTTCGAGACATGATCGTCCAAGTGTGTATAACGTATGGCACTTAACTAACAAACATCTATACTATTCCATGACGTTTACGAGTGGACCACAAGAAGTAACCCAGACTTTAGTGTTGCTATGGAAGCGTATGACTCAGCAGATACATACGAATTGTCTGGAATTTTGTTATTTTGACGATGTACATGTGTTTTCGAACTTGAAGTGTTTTTTCTTCTATTATTAAATGCTCCAAAAATGATGTAGGGTATGTAACATAATACTAGAAGGAAAACACTTCAAGTTCGAAATAAAAACAAACCTAAGCTGCAACACTAAAAACGTAATTTATGCTCTAAAATGCGGTAAATGCGCAAAAATATACGTGGCGGTGACACAAGGCCTGAATAAAAGAGTAGCGCTGCACAGAAGTAACATTAAACTAGCCAATAACCAGGAAATTATGTCTCCCAACATTGACATGAATGCAGTGGAGGCAAATTCAGAGTAATGCCTATCTACCAAAATGCAGATTATAACACACTCACGATATAGGAAGAAACATTTATAAAAAAAATACAAACCTTCCCGCAAGAAAACATGAAAAACCTAAGACACACACAGAGACACACGAAATTCAAACGCGAAATCACACACACACACACACACACACACACACACACTAAATTCAAATAGTATCCCCAAAACAACAAAAAGAACCAGATGACACGTAAAGTAGAATTGAATCAAAATCGTTGAAAACAATTTTGAAATATAAAAACGAAATCAAATTTCGCAAATCTGTGAAAACATTTTTTAGAGACAACGAAGGTAACAGGAGAAACTTAACGTGCGAGTGTGAAAAAAAAACAAAAAAACAAAACAACACACTCGCACACATATAAACTCATTGACTTTCCTCTGCCACTTGACTTATCTATTTATACACGATACCTTGGCCATCAGAAAAAACATACGGATCTCGATATGTAAATTCACAAGTTTATTCTCCTGAAAGAGTCAACTTTAGACTCGAAACACGTGCAGCAACACAAATACCATTATGGACACTTAATATATCAGACAAAAAGCAAGTAATAATTATAATAATAGCAACAATAAATCTACACTTTAAACAAAACGTTCACGGCTTCTCGCACTTTTTCTTATATACCAATTTCTCTCGTTGGAACAACCCCTATTTCTGATTTTAATATATATATATATAAGAGACAATGAATGTCTATTATGTTTAATCATGAGCCGTTTTAAAACATCGTAATTTGGTTTTAATTTCAGGTGAAAATAAAGACAAAACTTCTCCAACATTAATTTTATTAAGTTGGTTCTATGCTTTCGGCTCACATGAGCCATCTTCAGAGAGGTTACAGGGACGTTAACATAAAAAAACATCCACCATCAAAGACGATTTTATCTTGTGTTGACATAAAATTTTGCTAAGCAACGATAATAGTTACCAAATAGCAAATGCACTTCCTAAATTTGTAATACGGTTCTATGACGACACACGGCGTGAGAGCTTGAAATATTAACAGAACCATATATTTAAATTTTAAATATATAAATATATTGTTTGATTAAAAACAGAATATCTACGCAAATACGAGTATCAATTAAAAATAATGTTCAAATAAATAAATTAAATATGTCGGTTGTTAAACCCATTTCGTTAACCTTCGAGATTTTCCGTAACATTTTAGGTTTATATATATATATATATATATATATATATATATATGAAGTTATTTGTTTGAACATTATTTTTAATCGGCACTCGTATTTGAGTAGATATTCTGTTTTTAATCAAACAGTATAATTATATATTTATTTCTACCGGCCTAATTATTTAAATAAATATATAAATTTACTGTTTGATTAAAAACAAAATATCTACTCAAATACGTGTATCGATTAAAAACAATGATCAAACAGAGAAATTCAACTGATTTATCGATACAAATCACCTAAAAGTCCAGACCTTGGTAACGTAATCAGCAGATCTCCCCAACTTAAATTGCTAAACTTTCTTGCATGTTAAAGCTTCAAACATGTATTGAGCGGTTTCTAATACAACTATTTACTGGTCTAATTTAAATATATTCCCCTTATGTGTAATTTTTTTTTTAAATGTTCGACTCAGATAAGTTTTTTTTCTCTCCGGTCATATCTTCTTCTATGTGCCCTGTCTCTTCAGGACGTAGGCGATCATGGCTCTCCACGTCTCCCTATCTCTTGTGGCTCTTAGTATGTTTGTTCCTGTTGCTCCTGTCAACCCCCGTTCCGTCATCCACCTGATCAGGCCCTGCAAATATGTTATCCGCTGCCTTCCTCTATCTCTCCTTCCTTCTATCTGACCAGTCAGTATCAAGTTCTCCAGGCTCTCCTTCCTCATTGCATGTCCCAGGAACTTCAGTTGTCTCTTCCTGATGCTCAGCATCAATTTCCTTTTTGTTGCCATTCTTTCTAACACCTCGTCGTTGCTTGTATGCTCAGTCCACGATATCCGTAGCATCCTTCTGTAGAACCAAATTAAATTCTTGTACTTGTTTGATTCTGTTATCCCCCACCTGTATTTGGCATTTTGGGTTGTATCTTTTGCTGATGACCATGCACTCAGTTTTCTTAAAGTTTATTCGTAATCCCTTCTTGTCACTCTCCACTGCTAATTTCTGTATGAGGTCTTGTAGTTTCCTTTCCGCAATCAGCACTGTATCGTCCGCATATCTTATGTTGTTCAGGTTGTGGCCTCCAATAACAAATCCTGGCATGTCATCTAGGGTCCTCAAAATATTCTCGCTGTATAGGTTGAACAGATCCGGTGAAAAGACACATCCTTGTCTTACGCCTTTTTCTATCTTTGTGTATCTACTGAGGTCGTTACCTGTCCGTATGCAGGCCGTTTGCTGCCAGTAGAGATTCTTGATTATTCTTATGTCTTTGCCGAAAATGTCGAGGATGCCTAGCATCTCCATAAATTCTTTGTGTCGTATTTTGTCGAATGCTTTCGCGTAATCAATGAAGCATAGGTACAAGTCTTTCTTCATTTGTAATGCCCTTTCAGAGAGCATCCTAATCATGAATATGGCGTTCCTTGTTCCAGTGTCCTTGACGAACCCGCACTGTTCCCGCCCTATCTCTGGCCTGATTCTGCTTCTCGCTCTATTCATCCGGTCATATAACGTGTCTTAAGACGATATTTCTTCTTTATGTGTTGTGTCCCTTCGGAGACCTGGGCGATCATGAACTTTCACTAGCATTCTAACCTTTGTTGCGCTCAACACTTTTCTTCTTGGCATCTCACTCAAATCCCACTCCACCATTCTCTTTTTCAAGCCCTTCAAATATGAAACGCGCTTCTTTCGCCTGTCTCGCTTTCCCTCTATCCGCCCCTGTGAGTATTAGATTCTCCAAGCTTCCCTTCTTCATTATGCGTCCCAGAAACAGTGTTTGAGAGGCAGGAAACAAAGAAATGAGTATTAGACTGTTATGACCTCCGATATGACAGCAAATGCTGGAAAATCTCCTCAAAGATGAAGAAGAAACTCAAAACAACATAAATGCAGTTCTACAGAAGGATACTGAGGATACCATGAACCGATCATGTGAGCAAAGGTAAGGTTTTGAAGAGGATGCGAACGAAAAGGAAACTTATCTTTAACATCAGGAAGAGACAGCTGAAATTTCTGGTGCACATAATGAGGAAAAAGGGCTTGGAAACTCTGATACTTACATGGACAGACTGAATGGAAGAGAGAGAGCGGAAAACATTGCATAACTAATTTGTAGTATTTGAGTAAATGGATGGCGGAACAGGGTTCAAGAGAAATAACGAAGCGATAGAATTTATTTAGAGCTACAAAGAACAATAATTGTGGAGAGTCGAGATCACCAACGTCCTTAGAGAACAAGGCACAAATAAGAACAACAAATAAGCAAGTGTTTGCCTATTGTAAGGTTAAAAACTAAAATCTATTTCATAAGCGGCCAAGATTATCTAAACTACCCACAAAACACATTGGTAGGGTAGGAGGGATATCTGAGACCGTATTTTCATGTCTTTTTGTTTTGTTTTTTTGTTTTGTTTTTTTCGAAAATTTGTACGTTAAACTTGGGATGCACCCTTGACGCTGGCGAATTTAATATTGTTATGTTTTTAACATGACAAAATAAAACGGTAATGGAAAAATGACACACTGGAAAAACATTGGAAAAACTATCGCCCGGTTCACACTCCACCACGTCTATTATTCCCTGTTTCGGATGTAGTTTCCGGCTTTCTCTATTCCAATCTTTTCGATCTTACTTAGCCCCCTGCACATTAGTAGCGTTATCGCCTTGCTCGGGTTGATGTGTTTTAAAAAAAACAAAAAAACTAGGGAATTTATGATTGTGGAAACATGAGTACAGCGAAGAGTTGTGGATGTTGAACAAAGATGTGTTTATAGAGAGCGTGGCAAAATTCTGCCTGCCATGTTTGCTAGCCTCTATCAGAAGTCTCTTCTCCTTGTCTCCCAGCATGCACTTATTAGCTGGGGAACGGACTCCTTTGAATGGTCCATGGGAGGTAACTTTTGACCCATTTTTATGGTGATCCTAATAAATATATGTACGAGATCTGCAAAAAAAAAATGGGACTGGTGTCACAAACAATTTCTTCCAATTCCAAATAACAGACTACATAGTAATCCCACTCAAGTCTAATGCACTCTTCCAACCTTCTTTACCAAGAGGAATAACGAAACGACAAAATGTATTAAGAGCTACAAAGGACAAGAAATTTATCTAAAATCGTTTCTTTCAACTCATTTTAAAATATCTTCAGATTTTTTTCAATTTCGCAAAGGCATTTGCGCGTATATGATTGCAACATGGAATTCGAACTCGGCACTCCAATTTCTCGTTCTGAGTCGATATTTAGTGCACTACAACGCACACCTAACGCTCACTATTGATCTAGCGATATAACTTTGCTAACCACTACATCATCATCATTTATCCATCACACTCAGCTGGTGCATAGGGCAGCAAATTTTTGTTGCTGTTTCTACAACAAAATGTTTTTTACGGGGCAGGGTTGTTAGCCAACCCCCAAACCTGGAGGACCGGTGGACTATTCTTGGCCCTTACGTTTACAGCACCTGGTATTCCCAAATGGTCACCCATTTAAGTACTGACAATGGTTCGATGTTGCTTAACATCGGTGATCGGACGGGAACCGGTGTATTCAACACAATATAGCCGTAGACACTAACCCCTACACCACGTTATTATTAAAGTTAGTATAGATGTGGCACAATGCTGAAAATATGGAGTACCCAATGAGGATCGAACTCAATCTACAATCGTAATTTATCAATTAAGTCATGTTTGTTATATCACATTGAATTCCCCCCAATTAGCAATTAAGTAAGCGCAGCTTAAATGTTGTACAAACCAATATGAATAAGGCACGTAGTGAGGATCGAACTCATTACTCAATCGATATTGATATAGCGAGACAAGTTTGCTGACTATTACGAAATGTCGAAGTCCCCAAGGCCTCGAAGCAATCGAACGATTTACTAAGGCTAACTTAGATGTGGCACAAGGTTGAAATTTTGGAGCTCCCATTAAGGATCAAACTCACTATTCACTCGTAATTGATCTAGCGAAACTAGCTTGTTAACCACTACACCTTGTCAAAGTGTTCATGTCCTAGGTTTAATTTGTCCTTTCAAATCCATGAAATGCTATAAACACAAATCACGTAATGCAGGTTGGCTGTTGACATTAATAAATTGGTAAGAAAGAAAGAAAGAAAAAAGAAAAAAAGAAAGAAAGAAAGAAGTTTTAGTCATTCATTCTTAACCTTAGGGAAATATTTTTATATTATATAAATTTAAAAATAAAATAAAACCAGAGATAATAATTTATTTAGTTCTGTAAAAGATTTACAAATGCGAAAGAAAAAAAAACCTTTTTTGGCGCGTTTAAAAAGCACGTGACAAGACTGTATTACAATGCGGAAAATATTCGACTAAATAGTGCAATGCTGTGATCAGTTTTCCCAAAGCTGATCTGGATGGACGTCATTGTGGTTGAGAAACATAAATTAATGGCCAAATGCAAACAGTCCAGAAGAGTTGCTCATTTTGTAGGTATATTCTTACCATTTAGAAACATTTGAATGATTTCACGCATAACCACACACACACACACATATGCACTACCGGCCATAATTATTAGGCCACCCCAGTGTAGTAAAAACATTATCTATTTAAAAAGAATCTTTAGTATTTATTGCCAAGTGAATAATTGTAAATGAAAATAGAATGCTTATTTTGTTAATACTGCACAACATTTTTTTTTAATCGTATCACCCCGAGCAAAGCGGTAACACCACTGATGTGCAGGGGGCTACGTAATAGTGAAAAGATTGGAAAAGAGAAAGCCGGAAACCACATCCTAACAGGGAACAAGGGATGAGCCTCTTAACCTGTTCAATAGACGTGGGTGGAGTGTGGACCGGGCGATAGATAGATCTATCTACTCCAATTGAAAAAAAAAAAGAAACCAAAGTGAGAAGATTAGAAAAGAGAAAAGCCGGAAACCACATTCTAAACAGGGAACAAGGGATGAGCCTCTTAACCTGTTCAATAGATGTGGGTGGAGTGTGAACCTGTGCATCAAATGAATTTATAAATATTTAATGATTACCTATTCTGCAGTTTCATCAATGAAAGAATGAAGAAAATTTAGGGTGATTTGGACGAGTTCATCTTGCTTCCTTGCCTTGTAAAATTTTACAAAGTAGTAATATGTGTTTGAACAGCAATCTTTCTTTTTAAATATGTTTCGTTATAAACGACCGACGAAGATTTTATTAAGTTTTTAATTCATTTTTCCAGTATACTAACATATTTTTTGCTTGAGATATGGAATGCAAAAATGTTACAAACTTTTTAAGTTTCCAAGCGCTTTCAGCCACTTCACAGGCCATTCTCAAAGATGTTATGTTTCTAATGTTGTTATTTTATCCTCATGTTTTGACAGTAACGTAATTTATGTGTTTTTGTACCAAGGACGGTTGCGTTTTATTTAAGGACCACAAACCTAATTTTTAAAATAAATTACAAACTAGGCTAATTAATCCCACAAAAAGTGATTTGAGGTTAGTATCTATGGAAATCATAAAAAGAATAGCCGAGGGACGATGATCCTCTCTCCAACCCAATCTCTGGAAGGACTTTTTCGATACCATTAATTGGTTCACTAAGATTAATAATAAGACTAATACTTCTTTCCTCAAATTTGATATAGTAGATTTCTATTCCTCTATTTTTAGTAAACGTCTAAAATGTTGTATTTACTTTGCTAAAACTTATGTAGATAGAGAAATGTAAACCATTTAACAGCTAGGAAATCAGTTTTAAATTTTGACCATTTTACCTGAACCAAAAGTTTCAATGATAGTTTTGATGTCCCTATGGGTGCATATGATTCAGCCCAGGTCGCTGATCAAGTAGTTATTTATATACCAGATAGCTTAAGTAGAATTGTAGACCCTAAACAAATTGGACTATATTGTGATGACGGTCTCATGTTCATCCCTAATAGCAATCGGCCCTTAACTAATAGAGTCTATAAAAAACTTATTAGGGCCCTTATTTTTCTAGGCTTTAAAACTGAAGTTTCCGCTAAGCTAAAGTTAATTATTTAGACATCACCCTTAATCTTAATGAAGGTTCCTACCAATCTTATTTCGAAGATGACAGCCCTAATTATATTAACGTTTCTTCCAACCACCCTAACATTTTATAAAGCAAATGCCTAACACTGTTCACAATAGAATTAACAGTTAATCTTCCAACCTCAACTGGGAGGTTTTGAGGATTATGGAACCACTTCTTAATTGCTGTTGTTCCCTAGTCCACCTAGACCCGGAGTGGTTGCACCTGTTATGGTCCCAGTCATGGGTAAATAGTTAACCCCCAAACTGGGGTCAAAACACTATGAAAGTATAAAATAGACCTTTATAGAAATATATATATATATATATAGATAGATAGATATATAGATAGACTTTCATAGAAAAATATACATTTCTGAATGAAAAATATTACCAACAATATATTTTTTAAGAAAATATTATTACCATTACACATTTTTGAAGAAAAGAAATTACTGCCATCATACATTTTTGAACGAAAATCAATTATTACCAGCAATACATTTTTGAATACAAAATTAGAAGACATCTTTAGTTTTATAAAATAAAATAAAAATAAAAAGTTTTTCATCAAAATCAGACGAGATTAACCTTCTTACTATAACCGAACATTAAAAAAAAATATTTTAAAACTCAACTTTCGGTATTAAATAACCCACAGAGGTGTTGATATGCCGTTAAACAAAACTCCAACCTCAAAATATTTAATGAAAACAAGAAATTATATAAAAAAAAAAAAAAAATAGGAAAGCGGCTTTTTTTTAAATCGTATCACCCCGAGCAAGCCGGAAACCACATCCTAAACAGGGAACAAGGGATGAGCCTCTTAACCTGTTCAATAGACGTGGGTGGAGTGTGAACCGGCCGCTAGATAGATCTATCTACTCCAATTGAAAATAAAAACAAAGTGAGAAGATTGGAAAAGAGATAGCCGGAAACAAAGGATGAGCCTCTTAACCTGTTCAATAGACGTGGGTGGAGTGTGAACCGGCCGATAGATAGATCTATCTACTCCAATTGAAAAAAAAAAGTGAGAAAATTGGAAAAGAGAAAGCCGGAAACAACATCCTAAACACTTGAGAAGGCTTCTTTATCTGTTGGTATGGTGAGTTCGAAAAGATCCAATAGGATAAAAACAAACAGGAAAATATTCATAAATTTAACCTTTTCACTTTTAATTAAAGCTTCATCGATTTTTTTTTTTTTTTTTTTTTGGAGGTGGAGTTAAGCAGACTTCACATGCATTCGGCGTCTCAAGCAGCAGTCATTTTTATAATTTATGTATGTATGTAAGTGTATCATAATTCTAGTTTGTTTATACAGGATGTATACAGGAGTGTAGATCTATCTACTGTTCCCTGTTCACAATTTGATTTTCTAGTTCTTTCTAAAATCTTTTCAATCTCTTTAACTCCAAGGGTTACTGAGAGTGAAAGAGAATGAAAAGGTCATTAAGGTCTCAAATCAACATACAGACGACCCTCAAACATAAATAACACCTACCAGACACACACACACCCACATATATTTGTATATGAAAAACCAGTTGTTAATTCTGAGCCATCTAGTGCGACAAATGGACGTAACAAAAGGAAAGTAATATAGTTTAACCCCACTTTCTTTAGCTTACCAAAAATCAATATAGGGAAATATTTTCTGAAATTATTAAGCAAGTATTATCATACCAAAAATCCACTACACAAAATCTTTAATAGAAATACTCTTTAATCTAGTTATTCATTCACACACAATATGGACAATATTATAAATTCCCATAATAAAAAAATTAATAATAAAGTAATTTAGATAGGTCAGATACTAACTGGTATTTTAATATTTTGCAATTGTACATCCATCAACAACTGTCCGGTGGGAGACAAATGTAGGTTATCTACCAAGTTCATATCTCCCCCATGAATAACAAAATGTAGGTAATCTACCAAGTTCATATCTCCCCCATGAATAACAAAATGTAGGTAATCTACCAAGTTCATATCTCCCCCATGAATAACAAAATGTAGGTAATCTACCAAGTTCATATCTCCCCCATGAATAACAAAATGTAGGTAATCTACCAAGTTCATATCTCCCCCATGAATAACAAAATGTAGGTAATCTACCAAGTTCATATCTCCCCCATGAATAACAAAATGTAGGTAATCTACCAAGTTCATATCTCCCCCATGAATAACAAAATGTAGGTAATCTACCAAGTTCATATCTCCCCCATGAATAACAAAATGTAGGTAATCTACCAAGTTTATATCTCCCCCATGAATAACAAAATGTAGGTAATCTACCAAGTTCATATCTCCCCCATGAATAACAAAAGGATTTTTTAAGTTTACAATGGAATTTCAGCGGGAAAATTTCAACAACGATATTAGTCTCATAAGCACTTTTTTCAACCCTAGTCTAAAATTCTAGGCGTCTCTTTCCCGAAGATTTTGGAAATGAGGGATTAGCCCCCATAGTGAGCTTGAGACAAATAGGTTCGACCTGCACACCCTATAACCTTTACGGCAGATGTAATCTATGTTTAGTTGAAAAGAATAATAATAAAATATCCTGAACAAAATCTGCTTTTAAACTCACAATTGGTTATCATAAACATATGTTGTCTTAAATACAAATGTTTGAATTTTAAATTCAAATTTAAATTTAGTTTCTTTCCCTTAAATATAATCCAAATTTTTGTTTCGACATTTTTTCTTCCCTTCGATTTATTTATTGCAGAATTTATTACAACAAACATATATGTTAACCTCACCTCACCCTTAACTTTTCTAGTCTTATCGTTTGATATTAGTAGGCACCTTAATTGATATTAGTAGGCACCTTAATTGATATTAGTAGGCACCTTAATTGATATTAGTAGGCACCTTAATTGATATTAGTAGGCACCTTAATTGATATTAGTAGGCACCTTAATTGGTATTAGTAGGCACCTTAATTGGCATTAGTAGGCACCTTAATTGGTATTAGTAGGCACCTTAATTGGTATTAGTAGGCACCTTAATTGATATTAGTAGGCACCTTAATTGATATTAGTAGGCACCTTAATTGGTATTAGTAGGCACCTTAATTGATATTAGTAGGCACCTTAATTGGTATTAGTAGGCACCTTAATTGGTATTAGTAGGCACCTTAATTGATATTAGTAGGCACCTTAATTGGTATTAGTAGGCACCTTAATTGATATTAGTAGGCACCTTAATTGGTATTAGTAGGCACCTTAATTGGCATTAGTAGGCACCTTAATTGGTATTAGTAGGCACCTTAATTGGTATTAGTAGGCACCTTAATTGATATTAGTAGGCAACTTAATTGGTATTAGTAGGCACCTTAATTGATATTAGTAGGCACCTTAATTAGTATTAGTAGGCACCTTAATTGATATTAGTAGGCACCTTAATTGATATTAGTAGGCACCTTAATTGGTATTAGTAGGCACCTTAATTGATATTAGTAGGCACCTTAATTGGTATTAGTAGGCACCTTAATTGATATTAGTAGGCACCTTAATTGATATTAGTAGGCACCTTAATTGATATTAGTAGGCACCTTAATTGATATTAGTAGGCACCTTAATTGATATTAGTAGGCACCTTAATTTCCCCTTAATTATATTAATCTATTATTCCCTTACTCTAATGTTGTGGATTCTTGTCGAGAAACCACACAAAATAATAAATAACAAAAGCAGATATGGAGATACAAAATGTAAGTTATATTGAACAAAAAATATACAAACTGGAACACGGGTTAGTCAATTCAGGAATACTGTTAGTAGGAATCAATATATACAATCTTGTAGTGAAGAAGTATGTTCGTATAAGTGAAGAAGTATGTTCGAGTCTATATCATCACTGACCAACTAGCGGCGGTACAACTCCTCAACTCAACCACTGCTCTTTGATAATCTCTGCCGTTCTCTGTATAGGCAGAATTATATTTACACATTAGGCGAGTCCATTATTATGTGCAAAAAAGGGTGCTCCCCAACACCTAATAAGAATGGTTTATTTTCTCTTTTAGACCTTTACTATTGAATAATTAAGATAAAACTTACTGTTTATAATAGAACTTTTTTCATTTCAGTTAAAAGTTTTTTCCAGCTCCGTTCTTTTTTTTAGGGATATATGTATATGTTTTAGGGATATATGTATATTAATCTATATCTTTTTTACCGATTTAAAATATTTAGTTTAGCTATGAGTTGTAATTCCTTCATTTTATTTCATTGAATTATTTTAATTTAATTTTTTAATTTTTAATTTTTTATTCTTCATTTTTATTTTCATTTTATTTTATTTTATTGCATTAAAAATTCTAAAATTCTAATTCTTTATCCACATGTAATATTTGAATATTTAAATTTTTACGTTTCAAGACTTACGCCCCTTTAATTTCTTTTCCCTGCATTTTTTTATTTCTAACATTTTGCATTTTTTATTTTAATTTTAAATTTAAATTTTAAACATTTATCTATATTTAACCTTAGAATATTTAAATTGTTAATTTTGTTATTAAAAAAAAACAGTAAATTAACTTTATAAAATTTAATTCCTATGAACATCGAGTAAATTTAAATTCAAATTTAATAAACTGTCAGTTTGAAATATGCACCTGATGAATGCATAACGCATGAAACTGAGTTGTAGGACGTAGGATAATATGTAGAGTCGCCGACTGACGCCATTTCGGTCGGGTTTCAATCCTGGGTAAAAAAGCAATCGGAGTCTAACTGTACTGATGAGCTGTGATACGGCGAAACAGATCTGTCTGCGGATGACAATATATATATATATATATATATATATATAGAATAAAAAGTGTGAGAAGCCGTGAACATTTTCTTTAAAGTGTATATTTATTGTTTGTTAATTATACATATTATGAAACATTAATTGTCCACGACGCTACACGTGTTTCGAGTCTAAAATTGACTCTATTCAGGCGAATAAATTTGTGGTTTTTACGTTTGAGTTTCTTCAAATATCTGATCGCGAGTTAAAGCTTTTCTCTTTTCTTACAGCTGTTGCTGTTGAAGACTTTCAGTAATAAAAAAAAGAACTATGAGGAAGGCCGAAAAGTACATCGGCCAAAACCTTGTGATAACAACAATAATGACGAGGTAAATTGGCCGAATGTAAATAGTGTAAATAATATTTGCCCTTCTTTCAATATGCGCACTGAAACATTCAGTTCCTCTTGTTTTCTCATGTCTACGAATGAACTTATGCTGTCATTATGTTGCTAAATAATCATCGATTTTTTACAGAAAATTAATTTAGTTTGAATGAAATTTTCACCGCGAGCTTTCAACTTAAGATTCTAATACAAATCCAACATTGATTCCCAACAGCCGTCAGTGAAAAAGAAAAAGTTAAAATAAAACTATTGAAGACTACAAATATAAGAAAAAATGTCGGTTTCACTTCAATAAATCTTTGTCATAAAATAATGCACGTGAAAAGTTATCCACTCTTACGAATGTATTGCATTCCATACTCACATTGACACACTCATAGGATGTGTACGGTAAGCTTTCATTTAGAGGCGACAGACAATTTTTTAAAGATGGTTTTATGAGTAGAATGAATGTAAATATTGACCAAACCTTTTTGATCGAGCGCTTTTACTGATCGTTCCAAACATTATCAAGACCAGGGACAAATCTTTATGCTTACCGTGTATGCAGGTCCGAAATGTTTCTGTATTAGTATGCGTCCGTTTGGTGTATTTCCTTAACTACACACACACACACACATAAACACACACACACACACATAAACACACACACACACACAAACAAACACACACACACAAACATACCCCCCACACACACCACACACACCACACACTTATACCACACACACACAAAACACACCACACACATACCACACACACACACCACACACACCACTGACTCATACCACACACACACAACATACACATACCACACACAACATACACATACCACACACAAACCACACTCCACACACACACACCACACACACAGAAACATACACCACACACACACACACACACACACACACACACACACACACACACACACACACACATATATATATATATATATATATATATATTTAAATATAAAACTTTACTTGAGGTTCTCACGTCATCTGCGGACAAAGCTGAGTGCTTTGCCCGCAGATTCTCATCCAACTCCACATTCGACTCGTCCGGAGTGCACCCACCCGACTTCCCTATTAGAACTGAGGCCAAACTGCACGACGTATATATTACCCCGACAGTAGTATCCAGAGTAATTTCAAAACTCGACCCCCATAAGGCGTGTGGAGACGATGGAATCCCGGTGATAGTCCTTAAGAGGTGTGCCCCTGAACTTTCCCCTGTCCTCTCTAAACATTTTAACTACTGCCTTTCTGCTTCCTGCTTTCCTGCATGCTGGAAATTCTCCTCAGTCGTTCCTGTCTTTAAGAATTGTGGTGAACCCTCGGACCCATCCAACTATCGCCCTATCAGTCTTCTACCGATATTCGGGAAAGTATTCGAGACTATAATCAATGCTGAAATAGTTCATCAACTCACCGCCCACAAACTGTTCTCCGACAGGCAATATGGATTCCGCTTTGACAGGTCCACAGCCGACCTGCTAACAACTGTAACGGAGTACATGCTACAGGCCCTTGATGAGTCTGACGAGGCTCGCGCGGTTGCTCTGGCCTCCTATGCAAACTACGCGGTTATGGTATTACCGGTCGCCTGCTTGACCTAATCCAATCTTTCTTAAATAACCGCAAAATGAAGGTCGTTCTAAATGGGCGTGCCTCTTCGTCCTACAGCACGAATGCTGGTGTCCCACAAGGCTCTATCCTGGGCCCGACGCTCTTCCTTATTTTCATCAACGACCTCCCAGATGAGATCAAGTCCCAAGTAGGCATCTACGCAGATGACACTACAATATACTCTCGCTCCAGTAAGAAACCTGTCGTGGTGGACAGACATAATCTCGCTGTTGACCTTGAGCGGGAATCTACACTCTGTGGTGAACTGGGGCAAGAAGTGGCTTGTCAACTTCAATTCCTCTAAGACTAAGCTCTTGTCTGTCAAGCATTACAGGCAACCTCTTCTGCCTCCCATCAGCATGGACCAGATGATTCTCCCGGAGAGAAATACACTACGCCTCCTCGGACTTACCCTGTCCTCAGACCTCAAATGGAACCATTATATTGAATCCATAGCAAAATCTACTGCTAAGAAGATTGGGTCACTATGTCGATCCAGGATGTTTTTTCCACCTGAATCCATCCTGCATATATACAAGTCAACCATCCGTCCGTGCATGGAGTACTGCTGCCATTTATGGTCAGGTGCCCCTGCCGTTCTCCTCAGTGTTCTTGACAAGCTCCAAAGGAGAGTCTGTAATGTGATAGGTACTGATCTGGCGACTCGACTGCAGCCACTTTCCCATCGTCGAAATGTGGCCTCCCTCTGTCTCTTCTATAAATATTTTTATGGCTTCTGCTCGGATGAGCTTAAGTCACTGATGCCTCCTCAACAGGTGTTTACCCGTGGAACCAGACTGGCAACTGGGTCCCACCCATTCACAGTCAGGTTAGCCAAATGCAGACGACAATTCTACTCCTGCAGCTTCCTCTCTCGCACTTCCCGCCTGTGGAACTCACTCCCGTATTCTTGCTTTCCTGACGGCTACAACCTCCAGAAATTTAAAAGCAAAGTTAATACTCATCTGCTAACCACTGGCATCTAGCTCTCTCCCCTCCCCTGTATAACCTTCCCTTTCTCTCCACCTATGTATCTGTCATCGCACCTGCTTTCTCAGCTTTCTATTGTTCCTTTCTAACTAGTTTGTACTCCTCACTCTTTTCTAATTAATCTTTTTACATTTATGTAACCCCCTGCACATCAGTGGCGTTTCCGCCTTGCTCGGAGTGAAATGATTAAAAAAAAAATATATATATAGAGAGAGAGAGAGAGAGAGAGACAGATCTGTTTCGCTGTATCACAGCTCATCAGTACAGTTAGACTCCGATTGCTTTTTTACCCAGGATTGAAACCCGACCGAAATGGCGTCAGTCGGCGACTCTACATATTATCCTACGTCCTACAACTCAGTTTCATGCGTTATGCATTCATCAGGTGCATATTTCAAACTGACAGTTTATTAAATTTGAATTTAAATTTACTCGATGTTCATAGGAATTAAATTTTATAAAGTTAATTTACTGTTTTTTTTTAATAACAAAATTAACAGTTTAAATATTGTATGGTTAAATATAGATAAATGTTTAAAATTTAAATTTAAAATTAAAATAAAAAATGCAAAATGTTAGAAATAAAAAAAATGCAGGGAACCTCCAGCAATTACGAAAGCCAAATCTTTTTTAGGCTTTTTTAGGCTATGCGGCTCATCATTCTTTCGGTAATCACGGAAAATTGCAGCGTTACGAAGTTGATAACATTTATTGCAAGCAGCAACTGATAGGCGCCTGTTGTAACGAGAGACGTCATGCTGGTATATCCGAAAATAGTGGTTATCGCGGGTTAAAGCAACCGAGCATGCTGATGTTAACTATGGAGAAAATTGAGATTTTTCTATGTTATTTCCGAGAAGCCATAAAAGCATTTATACCGGCTTTGACACCAGAATAAACCTTACATAATTGGCACAATTCTCAGTTGGGACTTTAAAGAAAAAGAGCCCCATGACGTAATTCATTCCTCTAGAAAATTGGAAACGGTATGTTATTCTGTTTGGAATTCGCGCCAGAACCACCAATACAACATTTCAGCGTGTTTGAGTATAAATCTGGGGACAGTACAGCGGATTCAGAGAATTAGATGAGTCCAGTGGTGATTACGAAGCCATTTGGAGTGGTAACTACTGAATTTAAATTTACTCGATGTTCATAGGAATTAAATTTTATAAAGTTAATTTACTGTTTTTTTTAATAACAAAATTAACAATTTAAATATTCTAAGGTTAAATATAGATAAATGTTTAAAATTTAAATTTAAAAGAAAAGAGTGAGGAGTACAAGCTAGTTAGAAAGGAACAATAGAAAGCTGAGAAAGAAGGTGCGATGACAGATACATAGATGGAGAGAAAGGGAAGGTTATACAGGGGAGGGGAGAGAGCTACATGCCAGTGGTTAGCAGATGAGTATTAACTTTGTCTTTGCTCATCTCAGAGCCTCAGATTATAATGCCTTCATCAAGTGCCTTGAAGAGGTATTGCTGTCCTGGATCAAGAGGGCGGCTACTGTAAGACTCTATATCTGGCAACAGGACTTTGTACCATGCCATACAATCGGGGGAACACAGTCATGTCTGTCAGATAATCTCTGCGACCGCAGAAATTTTCTGACAGTCATGACTGGGTTTACATCTGGTCACCTAACATCCCAGGCTGCTACCCCCTTGATTATTATGTGTGGGGTGCAATTAAGCGAAAGATGAGTTGGAGGCAAGTAGTCTGTCCAGAAGAGTTGCAGGAGATTCCGAAGTCGTCTCTAGGGTGTGGTTGGAGCAAATGGCGTATTTATTGAAGAAATTTACTCTTTCATATTTTAAGATATGTTTGTGCAGTTTTGGTACGTATATCAGTTAAAATGAGATGCAAGTGTCATTTTAATTTTTGCATAATTCATATGACAATTTATCCATCGCAAACTGTGCACAGACATACAGACACACACACACACAAACACATACACACACAAACACACACACACACATATATATATATATATATATATAGAGAGAGAGAGAGAGAACAAATAAGGAAGGTGTTTCACTTTTATAAAAGCTTCGTCTCTCGATCTCTGACGAAGCCTTAATAAAAGTGATACTTCTTAGATTGAGATACGTTTCCTACTTTTCTTTATTTGTCATTTTGTCGGGTTTTTATCCATATATTGAACTTATTATTATTATATATATATATATATACTGTGGATTCTTGTTTAGAAAACAGCACAATATAATAATAACAAAAACAGATGAGAGGAAAAATGTAAGTATATTTAATGAAAGACATACAACCTGTACACGGTTAGTAGATTCAGAAAAACTTGTTAGTAGGAATCAAATATATACAAGAAGTAAGTCCGGATAATAGTCTATATTCTTGCTGACCAACAAGCGGCGGTTCAACTGCTCTGACAAACACCAACTCTAACAACAACTCGTTCTCTGTAGGCAGGATTATTTGTATACCATGAAAGAGTCCATAGAATGTGTAAATAGGGATGACTCCTCAACACACACACACACACACACACACACACACACACACACACACACACACACACACATATATATACTTTATTAAGAAAGATACAAAGGTATTTCAATTAAAAGTGAAAATAAAAAAATAAGAGGGGGATTTTTAAAACACGTTTCGGTCGACACGTCTTCAGAAACAAATCGTCGGCAATTAAAACAAAGAAGTTCTCAAGAAAAACTTTTGAGCAACGTCTGAGGCTAAAACACAGGATTTAAGAAAAAATCACATTACCTATGTTGGGCGGTAGTTTCCCCAAAGTGTTCCAATATATATTTGTGTGTGTGTGTGTGTGTGTGTGTGTGTGTGTGTGTGTGTGTGTGTGTGTAAGGATATGTATGTGTAAATGTGAGGATATGTATATGTATGTGAATATGGCTGTGGGTGTGTGTGCGTATGTATAGGTATATATATATCATTTGCCATATTCTAATTTTAGACCTACTATAATATTACCCCAATTTTTATTTTTATTCTATTAGTTGGTTTTAAACCTTCTACAATAGACCGGCCATATTATTATTATTTTAATCAAATTTTCTTTTGGTGAATTTTTAAGAGATCTAAATAAATAATATATTGTCTCCTTTTTCTCTTTCCTCCAGTTTCCTTTTCTTTCTTCTTTTTTATATAACTTTCCCTTCTTTTCACCATTTGAAGCTGGCATTCGTCACCATCTATACCGAAGATTTTTCCCCTTCTTTATTTCTTTTTTTATGTCTTATCTCTCCTTTAACTCTTCCACTCTCTACCTCATATTTCTTTTTCCTTTTCTTTCTTCTTTTTATATAACTTTCCCTTCCTTTTTCACCATTTGAAGCTGGCATTCGTCACCATCTATACCGAAGATTTTTCCCCTTCTTTATTTCTTTTTTTTATGTCTTATCTCTCCTTTAATCCTTCCACTGTCTACCTCCTATTTCTTTTCCTTTTCTTTCTTCTTTTTTATATAACTTTCCTTCCTTTCACCATTTGAAGCTGGCATTCGTCACCATCTACACCGAAGATTTTTCCCTTCTTTATTTCTTTTTTTCATGTCTTATCTCTCCTTTAACTTTTCCACTCTCTACCTCCTATTTCTTTTCCTTTTTCTTTCTTCTTTTTTATATAACTTTCCCTTCCTTTCACCATTTGAAGCTGGCATTCGTCACCATCTATACCGAAGATTTTTCCCCTTCTTTATTTCTTTTTATGTCTTATCTCTCCTTTAACTCTTCCACTGTCTACCTCCTATTTCTTTTCCTTTTCTTTCTTCTTTTTATATAACTTTCCCTTCCTTTCACCATTTGAAGCTGGCATTCGTCACCATCTATACCGAAGATTTTTCCCCTTCTTTATTTCTTTTTATGCGTCTTATCTCTCCTTTAACTCTTCCACTCTCTACCTCCTATTTCTTTTCCTTTTCTTTTCTCTTTTATATAACTTTCCCTTCCTTTCACCATTTGAAGCTGGCATTCGTCACCATCTATACCGAAGATTTTTCCCTTTCTTTATTTCTTTTTTTTTATGTCTTATCTCTCCTTTAACTCTTCCACTCTCTACCTCCTATTTCTTTTTCTTTTCTTCTTCTTTTTTATATAACTTTCCCTTCCTTTCACCATTTGAAGTTGGCATTCGTCACCATCTATACCGAAGATTTTTCCCCTTCTTTATTTTTTTATGTCTTATCTCTCCTTTAACTCTTCCACTCTCTACCTCCTATTTCTTTTCCTTTTCTTTCTTTTTTATATAACTTTCCCTTCCTTTCACCATTTGAAGCTGGTGCATTCGTCACCATCTATACCGAAGATTTTTCCCTTCTTTATTTCTTTTTTTTTATGTCTTATCTCTCCTTTAACTCTTCCACTCTCTACCTCATATTTCTTTTCTCTTTTCTTCTTTTTTATATAACTTTCCCTTCCTTTCACCATTTGAAGCTGGCATTCGTCACCATCTATACCGAAGATTTTTCCCCTTCTTTATTTCTTTTTTATGTCTTATCTCTCCTTTAACTCTTCCACTGTCTACCTCCCATTTCTTTTCCTTTTCTTTCTTCTTTTTTATATAACTTTCCCTTCCTTTCACCATTTGAAGCTGGCATTCGTCACCATCTACACCGAAGATTTTTCCCTTCTTTATTTCTTTTTTCATGTCTTATCTCTCCTTTAACTCTTCCACTCTCTACCTCCTATTTCTTTTCCTTTTCTTTCTTCTCTTTTTATATAACTTTCCCTTTCCTTTCACCATTTGAAGCTGGCATTCGTCACCATCTATACCGAAGATTTTTCCCCTTCTTTATTTCTTTTTTTATGTCTTATCTCTCCTTTAACTCTTCCACTGTCTACCTCCTATTTCTTTTCCTTTCTTTCTTCTTTTTTATATAACTTTCCCTTCCTTTCACCATTTGAAGCTGGCATTCGTCACCATCTATACCGAAGATTTTTCCCCTTCTTTATTTCTTTTTTTTATGTCTTATCTCTCCTTTAACTCTTCCACTCTCTACCCCCATTTCTTTTCCTTTTCTTTCTTCTTTTTATATAACTTTCCCTTCCTTTCACCATTTGAAGCTGGCATTCGTCACCATCTATACCGAAGATTTTTCCCCTTCTTTATTTCTTTTTTTATGTCTTATCTCTCCTTTAACTCTTCCACTCTCTACCTCCTATTTCTTTTCCTTTTCTTCTTCTTTTTATATAACTTTCCCTTCCTTTCACATTTGAAGCTGGCATTCGTCACCATCTATACCGAAGATTTTTCCCCTTCTTTATTTCTTTTTTTATGTCTTATCTCTCCTTTAACTCTTCCACTCTCTACCTCCTATATTTCTTCTTTCCTTTTCTTCTTTTTTATATAATCCTTTCCCTTCCTTTCACCATTTGAAGCTGGCATTCGTCACCATCTATACCGAAGATTTTTCCCTTTCGGCTTCTTTATGTCTTATCTTTCCTTTAACTCTTCCACTGTCTACCTCATATTTCTTTTCCTTTTCTTTCTTCTTTTTATATAACTTTCCCTTCCTTTCACCATTTGAAGCTGGTATCTGTCACCATCTATACCGAAGATTTTTCCCTCTTTATTTCTTTATGTCTTATCTCTCCTTTAACTCTTCCACTGTCTACCTCATATTTCTTTTCCTTTTCTTTCTTCTTTTTATATAACTTTCCTTCCTTTCACCATTTGAAGCTGGCATTCGTCACCATCTATACCGAAGATTTTTCCTCTTCTTTATTTCTTTTTTTATGTCTTATCTCTCCTTTAACTCTTCCACTGTCTACCTCATATTTCTTTTCCTTTTCTTTCTTCTTTTTTTATATAACTTTCCCTTCCTTTCACCATTTGAAGCTGGCATTCGTCACCATCTATACCGAAGATTTTTCCCCTCTTTATTTCTTTTTTTATGTCTTATCTTTCCTTTAACTCTTCCACTGTCTACCTCCTATTTCTTTTCCTTTTCTTTCTTCTTTTTATATAACTTTCCCTTCCTTTCACCATTTGAAGCTGGCATTCGTCACCATCTATACCGAAGATTTTTCCCCTTCTTTATTTCTTTTTATGTCTTATCTCTCCTTTAACTCTTCCACTCTCTACCTCCTCATTTCTTTTCCTTTTCTTTTCTTTCTCTTTTTATATAACTTTCCCTTCCTTTCACCATTTGAAGCTGGTATCTGTCACCATCTATACCGAAGATTTTTTCCCCTTCTTTATTTCTTTTTTTATGTCTTCCACTTCTCTACCTCATATTTCTTTTCCTTTACTTTTTCTCCCACCACTTCTATTCCTGTGACACGGTTAAATTTTGATTTTTGATTCTTTAATAAAGACGTAATCTAAAAGTCTTCTTCTAATATCGAGTCTTAAATCTCTTTCCCTGCCCTTTTGTATCTATGTCTGGACGACATTTTTTTTTTTTTACTTTCTTAAATCCTGCTTCTTTTTTTATGTAAACTTCCTGTGTATGGAAATGTTTTTGTTTTTTTTTGTTTTTGGCTCCTTCCGGTATGTGAATTTTTGTACCATATTTGAACTAAAAAAATTTTGTCTTTCATCGTTGCTGAAGAAGCAATATTTTTCTCACTGAAATAGCTATACAACGGAGAATTCTACATTTAATTTAATAGATAGATAGATAGATAGATAGATAGATAGATAGATAGATAGATAAAGAGAGATAGAGATATAGATAGATAATAAAGAGAGGGAGATAGATAGATAGATAGATAGATAGATAGATAGATAAAGAGAGATAGAGAGATAGATAGATAATAAAGAGAGGGAGATAGATAGATAGATAGATAGATAGATAGATAGATATTCGTCACTATTCGTTGCGAGTCGTCCTCTCACATGTGAAATGGTTACATACATGCTAAGGGAACTATTTTGATTGTTTCTTTGCAAAAACAAAAAAAGAATTCTTCCTCCTCAAATTCCCCCAGATATTTCGGCAACACATCGTAGTCCCTTCTTAATTAAGTTAGTTGTAATCTTTTTTCGTATATGTGATCTGACGGAAAACCACCGTGTGTATTTCGTAAGAATGTTCTTATATGTGTTAAGTGCTGTGTGTGTGTATGAGGCACTTAGATATTCAGTTTTATCAATATGGTTCGTGCAAATTTTCCCTGTAGAAGACAGAGAAGCACCTCTGGGCTATGGTTACAGCGAATCATTTCCTTCTGACAGGAATTGACATTGAATCAAACAAATTCCCATCGGGTATTATCAGCGAAGACAAAATCTTATTTAATGATTATGTAAACAAACACATTTCAGTTCGTTATGTAAATATTTGGCTCCTGTGTTTGTTCAGGGCAAGGAAATTGAAAGCTTCATTTCTGTTCTGTCTTAACCTGAAAACACATTTTTTGCAGTCATTGTCTTCTTTTTGCTACCGAGTGTCTTCTTTTTATTGCCAAATGATCATTAGCGCTTGACACGTCGTATAACTTTGCAACGTTTCTGCTTCTTTTTGTTCATAATTGTTATTCTTTTGTACACCAAATATTCTCAGGACCCTTTCGGTCATAGCTCTCCACATCTTCTTGTTGCATTCAAGATTAGCAACTAGGTCCCACCCTTTTACTGTGAAACCAATAAATTGTAAACGCAAATTCTTCTCCATCAGCTTCTTCTCTCGCACTTCCGACCTGTGGAATTCCCTCACGTTTACTTGCTTTCCTGACAGCTACAATCTTCAAGAATTCAAATGTAAAGTCAATAGTCATCTCCTATCTCACTAACTTGCATCCTCTCTCTCTCTCTCTCTCTCTCTCTCTCTCTCTCTCTCTCATGCTCCTTTCTTCGTCCACTCCTCTCTCATTAGTATTCTTATTCTTCTCCTACCCTCTTCCTGACACCCTTTGTAACCTGCCACTGTTTCTCATAACTTTCCTCCTATGTAAACCCCTGCTCAACAGTGGCAGTAAAATGACTTTCTTGGAGCGACACGATTATAATAAAAAAAAGTAAATCTTGTCTCTACTATCTTTCATCCATTAGTTTAGAATGAACAGGTTATTCATTTAACATTTGTCTATATTTTTATTTATAAGGTAGTATTTACAGTATTTACATTATCTGGACAATTGGCCTTATCTTTGTTGCTACTTGTAAGACGTTTCGGCCGTTGTACGCTCCAGCCTTCTTCCGGTGCTTAAGGAAACGTGGCCCAGGGAATATAAAGGTTGTTTAGTTCCTGTGATTTGACCAAAAATACTGTGAGTTCAATACCAGGCTACAGCTGTTGTGAACAAGTAACTTACAGAGTTAAAGGGAGATAACTCACGACTACCAGAAGAGGCACTACTACGCAAGAAATGAAGTTCATATGCCGCAGTGATTGCAATAAAAGGTACAGTGTGAAATTCCTAGCACCTGAAGGAGGCCGGAGCATATAACGTCCAAAACGTCTTACAACTGGCAAGAAAGATGAGGACAATAGGGCAAATAATGTCAAAACTGTAAATACTTTAATTTCAATTTTTTATGCATATTTATATAGCTTTAAAATTGTTATGTTCTTGTAATATTTGTCTATTTATTATTAAGAATACACCTTTAAGTGCTGAATCTAGGTGTGTCGTCAGTGTTGTTGCCTCTATGTCACTAGAAGTTTTGGATCTAAATAAACAACAGATTTCTTCAATAAGCAACCCGACCGGATATGATCAGTATTCGGCCCGCACCCAGACTAAAAAATTTGCTACTAATTTTAGGACGTGCATTATAGAAGTTCCCCCAGAAAACTGCAACCAATCAAGACTTCACTTGGGCTATTCGATGTTATAGATCGGGTATGCTCGGGTGGACTGATCTTGCTACATGCGGTCAAGACAGGGTGTCTTTTGAAAGAAGAGAGGAAAACAAACCAATAAATATATACATATACATATATGTACATACACACGCACGCACACACACACACACACACACACACACACACACACACACACACACACACATATATATATATATATATATATATATATATATATACACACATTAATAAAACGATTTATCATATTGGCTCGTCTTACGAATTTTCTTTCTTTTCTTCTCCTTTTAATTTCTTTATAATAACTTCCATTATGCTCTTTATAAGTTTAAAATAGGACCCTAACGTTGTAAGAGTTAACTTTAACGAACATCGGGTGAACTTAAATTCAAAGCTCTTACACGTTCAGTTTGTAACATCCACATGATGATTGCGTAGTGCATGAAACTCCAAGTCGTGCCGCTGATGTAGGATATGTATATTTCTTAATATTTTCTTTTTTTCATTTGGAAACCAATTATTTACGCAACGTTTCCAAATGAAAAATATTCAAAAGCTCTGCATTGTATATGTATTGAGCACTTTTTAATACAACTTTATACTGCTCTAATTTAATTATGACCAAAATTGGTTAACAAGATATATATATATATATATATATATATATATATATATATATATATATATATTCAAGTATAGGGTAGGTATGGATGGAATAAAATTCCGTAGCCAAAGAGACATTCTTCTTTTAAAAAGTGCTTAATACAAAGCAGAGTCCATTATTACATGGAATATCGTCGCTAAAACCAATTATCATAATGGAAAAAGAGATAGATGCAATTTATGTGTTTTAGAAAAACTTGTCATCTGAAAACAAATCACCTTAATTTACTAAACAAAAAAAGTGAATTGATGACCACATACTGTCATGAAAAATTCTTACTCAAATACTTAAACCCAGATTAACACAGATCCCCTATGCGTTTCTTTCTTTCTTTCTCCCGCAAATATTTATTATTAATAATAATACCGTATACAAAAAAAACTTCTTAAAAAAGTGCTCAATACAAAGTAGAGCGAATAATATTAAAGTGTCTTGACAAGATAAAAAGATATTAAAACATAAATACTTATTAGGTAAATGAGATATTTTTACCTTCATAAGTCTAAACAAATTCATGTACTTATACGCATATGTAGCCTATACTTAAATAACATGTTTATATAACTTTATCTGCCAAAAAAGCCAGGTGCAAACGAGGGCGAACTCCACCGAACAATCAGTTTCATGAGTCATATAACAAAACTCATCGTCTAAATCCTGATGAACAGAGCGAGAAATAGAATCAGGCCAGAGAGAGGACAAGAACAGTGCGGGTCCGTCAAAGACAATGGAACAAGGAACGCTATATTTATGATTAGGATGCTATACGAAAGGGTAATACAAGTGTAGAAAGACGTGTACCTATGTTTTATCGATTATGCGAAGGCGTTTCACAAACTATGCAAGAAAGAATTGATAGAAATGAACAGCAACTTCGGCATATTTGGGACATCAAGAATCTCTACTGGCAAGAAAGGAATTCAGCAGATATACAAAGATAGAAAGGGGCGTAAGACAAGGTGTGCCTTTTCACCGGATTTATTCAACTTGTACTGCGAGACAATACTTAGGACTCTAGAAGTTATACCAGGATTCGTCATCTGAGGCCACAATCTGAACAACATAAGGCACGCATATGATACAGTGTTGATAGCAGACACGGAAAGAAAAAGACAAGACCTCCTACAGAAGGTAGCTGAAGAGTGCGACAAGAAAGAACTACAAATAAACTGCAAGAAAATCGAATTAATTCATAAGCAAAAAGAGCAGCCAAAAATGCCAAATACAGGTGGGGGATAGTAAAATGAAGCAGGAACAAAAAATTAAATACCTGGGAAGTATTCTAACAGAATTTTTTTAATCATTTCACCCCAAGCAAGGCATTTCACTGCTACTGTTGCGCAGGGGGTTACATGGGGGAAAGTGATGTGAAAGAGTGGTTAGGGGGTTACATAGGGGAAAGTGATGAGAAAGAGTGGTTAGGGGGTTACATAGGGGAAAGTGATGAGAAAGAGTGGTTAGGGGGTTACATAGGGGAAAGTGATGAGAAAGAGGTGGGGGTTACTGGGGAAAGTGATGGGGGGGGGGAGAAAGTTGGTTAGGGGGTTACTAGGGGAAAGTGATGAGAAAGAGTGGTTAGGGGGTTACATAGGGGAAAGTGATGAGAAAGAGTGGTTAGGGGGTGACATAGGGGAGAGTGATGTGAAAGAGTGGTTAGGGGGTTACATAGGGGAAAGTGATGAGAAAGAGTGGTTAGGGGGTTACATAGGGGAAAGTGATGAGAAAGAGTGGTTAGGGGGTGACATAGGGGAGAGTGATGTGAAATAGTGGTTAGGGGTTACATAGGGGAGAGTGATGAGAAAGAGTGGTTAGGGGGTTACATAGGAGAAAATGATGAGAAGGAGTGGTTAGGGGGTTACATAGGGGAAAGTGATGAGAAAGAGTGGTTAGGGGGTTACATAGGAGAAAGTGGATCAGGGGGGGGGGAAGGAGTTGGTTAGGGGGTTACATAGGGGAAAGTGATGAGAAGGACTGGTTAGGGGGTTACATAGGGGAAAGTGATAAGAAAGAGTGGTTAGATATAGGAATGTCAGAAGGAGGGTGATAGACGGATAAGGATACCGAGGATGAGGGTTGCGTAGATGGAAAGAGTTTTTGAGAGAATGGGTGCGAGTTAGTGTGCTAGGAGGTGTCTATTGACCTTACATTTAAGTTTATATTTATGTTTGCGTAATAACACGCATTCCAAGTGTATTAAAACAATGGGCGATTTTTTTAATGTTTATGAGGAAACTTGGATTATAAAGTGTAAGACTGTGTATGTTTGTTACTCGGTAACGTTAGTGTATGTGTCTGTGATAGAATAGATAGATAGATAGATAGATAGATAGATAGATAGATAGATAGATAGATAGATAGATGTGAACATACTAAAATAGATAGATAGATAGATAGATAGATAGATAGATAGATAGATAGATGTGAACATACTAAAATAGATAGATAGATGTGAACATACTAAAATAGATAGATAGATAGATAGATAGATAGATGTGAACATATTTAGATAGATAGATAGATAGATAGATAGATAGATAGATAGATAGATAGATGTGAACATATTTAGATAGATAGATAGATAGATAGATAGATAGATAGATAGATAGATAGATAGATAGATGTGAACATATTTAGATAGATAGATAGATAGATAGATAGATAGATAGATAGATGTGAACATATTTAGATAGATAGATAGATAGATAGATAGATAGATAGATAGATAGATAGATAGATAGATGTGAACATATTTAGATAGATAGATAGATAGATAGATGTGAACATATTTAGATAGATAGATAGATAGATAGATGTGAACATATTTAGATAGATAGATAGATAGATAGATAGATGTGAACATATTAAGATAGATAGATAGATAGATAGATAGATAGATAGATAGATAGATGTGAACATACTAAAATAGATAGATAGATGTGAACATACTAAAATAGATAGATAGATAGATAGATAGATAGATGTGAACATATTTAGATAGATAGATAGATAGATAGATAGATAGATAGATAGATAGATAGATGTGAACATATTTAGATAGATAGATAGATAGATAGATGTGAACATATTTAGATAGATAGATAGATAGATAGATGTGAACATATTTAGATAGATAGATAGATAGATAGATAGATGTGAACATATTAAGATAGATAGATAGATAGATAGATAGATAGATAGATAGATAGATGTGAACTTATTAAAATAGATAGATAGATAGATAGATAGATAGATAGATAGATAGATAGATAGATGAAACAGCTAACATAGATAGATAGATAGATAGATAGATAGATAGATAGATAGATAGATAAGAACTTTCGAGAATCTGGGACGAGAAAGTTTTATGCTTTGTTTGAAAGGCGACGCCCCTCGTAGCTGAGTCGATGTAAATCACGTCGGATCACCTCGCAGGTTTGAATTTTAAATCTTTATCTACATGTAACCGTAAAATATTTAAATTTTTAATCTTGTTATTAAAAAGCAGTAATTTAATTTAACAAGATTTAATTCCCACGAACATCGTATGAATTTAAGTCTATTTAACTGGCAGTTTAAAAAATGCACCTGATGATTGCATAAATATCGAAAATCGATAATTAAAAAAAATCGGGTTGTAGAAGGAGTGGACGGATTTTAATCAAATTTGATACACTCATAGACAAAGACATAAGAAACGATATTCAGAAGTTTCAAGGTTGCAGTTCTTACAATAGTACGGAAAATCGATAATATATATATATATATATATATATATATAAGGCCTGATGTTCGTGTGTGTGTCTGTTTATCTGTCTGTATGTCCTTTATACAACTCCACAATTTTTATCCGATACTCACCAAACTTCACACAAATATTCTTTAGGTTGAGTCTGAGCTCCAGGACCATGGATTAGTTTTAAAGCTTTCATTACACCCGAGAAACACCGGGCTATACTGCTAGTATAGATATAATACAGCTCTGCTCATACATTGAGCACTGTTTTAATACCTAAATAATAATACTATACATATGTACACCCACCTCATATGTATATTTATTAATTTACGTCACTATATATACATATATATTGTCATCCTCAGACAGATCCGTTTCGCTGTGTCACAGCTTATCAGTACTAGTAGACATCCGATTGCTTTTACCCAGAATTGAAACCCGTCCGAATTGGCGTCAGTCGGCGATTCTACCTCTGAGCTATAAGAAATAGAAAGTCGAGAGAGAAAGTGGACGAGATTGATAGAGAGAGACAGAAAGAGAGAGAAAGAGAGAGAAATAGAGAAACATAAAGAAAAAGAGTGAGAAATAGAGAGAGCAAGAGAGACAGTGTGGTCATAAGGATCAACACTGCATGTTGATTGTCCGTTTCACGTCTCAATGAAGCGTTGTTCCCTGTATCCTCTCTGTTTATATCTATAAACGCTCTGTTGTCGATATTAAACCCCCTTCCTCTATAAATATAAAAAAATTTAAACCACACACACACACACACACACACACACACACACACACACAGAGAGAGAGTACTGTGCAAAAGTATCAGGACAAGAACTATTTTATCTTTTATGAGGCATATTGGCAGAAAATAAACAGTTTAATTGAAGTAATTTTATTTGATTTACTCAACAAATGCTTTAACAATAAAAAAATACTTGTTACAAAATAAATTTAATATTTACTATAATAGCCTTTTGCTTTGATCACAGCCTTTATTCTGTCAGGCATTGACATCACAAGCTTCTTCAATGTATCTAATGGTATCTCCTGCCAAGCAGCTTGTATTTGTTCCCAAAGTGTGTCTTGCAAAGTAACATTATATTTATCAATTTCTTTATCCAAAATATCCCATAGATGTTCAATAGGATTAAGATCAGGGCTTTATGGGGGCCAATTCAAATTTCAAAGCCTTCCTTCCTCTTTCTTTTTAGTTACATAATTCTTACAAAGGTTTGGCTTTTCACCCTGTATTTGAATTTCGGTGAGGTTTTTAGAAAAATCAGCCCCAGTCCTAATACTTTTGCACACTACTAGTAGTGTACACAAGTGTTAGGACAGGGCTGATTTTAAAATTTATTTTGATGGCCCATAAAAGATAAAATGGTTCTTGTCCTAATACTTTTGCACGGTACTGTATATATATATATATATATATATATATATACTAATGAAATTTTATAACAATAAAAAGACAGATAGTACAACCCTCTGTAACTGTAGAGTAAAAAATAAATACCCAGTTGAAAGCATATGTACATCCGAAGAGGTAATATATCAAGTCACCATTTAGCGAAGAAAATTGCAAGAAAAAATATATATATAGGAATTTCCGCCGAACCATGGAAACAACACCTATATAATCACACTCAATCATTTTCTAAACCCCACCTAAAACATCAAACCGCTCTCTCGAATCATTTCTGGGAATTAAAAGACAGAAATCTTCCCCCTCAGATTGAATGGAAGATTATAGGGAAAACTATTTATGCTTAGACGAAAAGATTAAAATTATCAAATTCAGAGAATCTAGCCAATTATTAAATCGGAAAAATGAAATAATTTTCAAATGCCGTCATAAAAATAAATTGTCTATCACATAAAATCTTAGAATCACCCCGTTCCGACATACTTGCCAGTTCTTTCACATTTCTGTGGATCATTCAGTGGAGGGTTTCACAGACCGAAGATAAAGATCTACCATACAATGGGTTGACATGTCAATCTAAGTACACAATGACTTTATATTATTGGTGTCTGTCAGTCAGTCAGTTAAGTGCCATACTTGATACACGCTTGGGCGATCATGTCTCAAAAGAAACATGACTGACTGGGCAGAAGATTATCCCGCAGTAGGTTGCCATTGCTTTCTGCAGTAGACTGGTTGCCGACCAAGGCTATAGAACCCAATCTGTCCTGTCATTTAACCCATAACTGGAAGGAATAGATGGATTCGTTACATTCTCTTACGCGCAAATACTCTTATGGCAGTTATGAATCCGTCTCCTCTGTTTAAAGCCGAATATTCCACGACTCATTAGAGTTGTAGGAACATCACATATATTGCAGCTGTAGTAGAAATGGTGTTTATTTGGGCAACACAGCATGACAAAACCCTATCCTCTCCAGGTTTTTTAAATCATTTCACTCCAAGCAAGGCGGTACCACCACTGATGTGCAGGGGGCACATAAGAGAGCAAAAATTTTAGACAGGAAAAAAGTGATGACAAAGACGAACCAGCTACAGGGGATGAAAGAGAAAGGGCAAGAGAAGGATGTGAACAAAGGAGTGAAGACGGTTACAAAGGTAGAGAGAAAGGAAAAGAACAAGATACACGGGGAGATGTAGAAAAGGCTGGAGTTACATAAGAGAGTTAAGGTTTTAGGCAGGAGGCGAGTGAAGAGTAAGACGAACCAGCTACAGGTTGTGAAAGTGGAAGGGCAAGTGAAGGATGTGAACACAAGAGTGAAGACAGTTGCGAAGGTAGAGAGAAAGGAAAAGTACAAGATACACGGGGAGATGTAGAAAGGGCTGGAGTTACATAAGAGAGTTAAGGTTTTAGGCAGGAGGCGAGTGAAGAGTTAGACGAACCAGCTACAGGGGGTGAAAGAGAAAGAGCAAGAGAAGGATGTGAACACAGGAGTGATTACGGTTACAAAGGTAGAAAGAAAGGAAAATAACAAGATAAGGGTTATGTGGAAGGACTGAAGTTAAGTGGATAAGAGACGGAAATTGACTTTGCATTAAAATTCTTGGAGTTTGTAGTCGTCAGAAAAGCAAGTATATAGGAGGGAGTTCCACAGGCGGGAAGCATGAGAAAAGAAGCTGAGAGGATAGTATTGTCGCCTGCATTTGGTTGATTTAACTCTAAAAGAGCCTTGATGACAGTCTGGTTGCCCGAATAAATTCTTGTGGAGGGGCATCGGTGTATATATATATATATATATATATAGTCATCCGCAGACAGATCTATTTCGCTGTATCACAGCTCATCAGTACGGTTAAAGAGCCGATTGCTTTTTATCTAGGATTGAAACCCGACCGAATTGGCGTCAGTCGGCGATTCTACCTCTGAGCTACGGGCGCTCGGTAGAAGGAGACAGACTTTTTAGCGTGTATATTATCATTATACACGCCCAATAGCTGAGGGTGTTCTAATTCATTGCTGAATGAACGATGCGTAGATGCTAGAGTAGCTACTGTTTTTTCAAAGTCTACCATTCTTCCAGAGTGCTCAATCAGGGTGTGAGAGTGTAAATAGTCATCCGCAGACAGATCTGTTTCGCTGTATCACAGCTCATCAGTACGGTTAGACAGCCGATTGCTTTTTACCCAGGATTGAAACCCGACCGAATTGGCGCTCGGTAGAAGAAGACGGACTTTTTAGCGTGTATATTATCATTATACACGCCCAGTAGCTGAGGGTGTTCTAATTTATTGCTGAATGCGTAGATGCCAGAGTAGCTACTGTTTTTCAAAGTCTACCATTCTTCCAGGGTGTGAGAGCGTAAATAGTCATCTGCAGACAGATCCACTGGTCCATGTGCCGTGATGGTTTATAAGTCACAGAAATTAAAAAAAAAAAAGTAAATGAAGAAATGTAAAAAAAAATTTGAAAAAAAGGGTTAATTAAAATTAGGTTTAAAAGTTTATAATTTATTCAGTTGTTCTTGTCCTTAAGGACATATGACCAAGTGGATGTACACGTTAGTGACTTGACCCAATGAGTTGTGAGTTCAATACCAGGCTACACAGTGGAAAACAAGTAACTTAGAGAGTAACTCGACAAAAAACACTCGTAGACGCTTATAGTCAGTCAGTTAAGTGCCATACGTGAAACACGCTTGGGCGATCATGTCTCGAAAGAGACATGACTGACTGGGCAGAAGATTATCCCGCAGTAGGTTGCCATTGCTTTCTGCGGTAGACTGGTTGCCGACCAAGGCTATAGAACCCAATCCGTTCTGCTATTTAACCCATAACTGGAAGGAAGAGACGGATTAATACCTTTCCCAAGGGTATTTGCGCGTAAGTGAATACAATGGATTCAATTGGACATACAACTGTGTAAATTTTCAAGAAAATCGGTTGAGTCGTTTCGGTGTCTGTAGGTAACGGACACACACACATACACAGAGAGATACAAAGTTCCATTGATAAATAAGTTTAGATATCTATGTTTAATAATATATAAATATATTTGGTATGCTCCAAAAAGTGTTTACAAGCATACAGGGTACGATAGGTAAACTATCACATTTTATCCGTTTCATTTCATACGCGTTGTGTGTTTTTGATTTTGTCGACTGTACGGTATAGTTGGGTCAGTTGAGCACCGTCTATGAAAAAAAAATCACCATTACGCAATTTTCTTTTAACTTTCAAAGCGGCATGTTGCATTGCTTAGCATTCCCATCGGAATCTCTAATACGAACGTCTCAGAGTGTTTAGGTATCAGTCTGAGGACAGTGCAGAGGATTCGGAAAGATTTGGATGAGTTTAATGGTGATTACGAAGGTGTTTGAAGTCATCATTAGTGATGGTGTAGTTATGCCTACATTCATCTAGTGTCAAGGCCTCAGACTCAACACGAAGACCGATATCAAATGCTTTGAGAAGGTAGTGCTGACCTGAATGAAAAGGGTGTTTAGTGGAAGACCCTATGCCTGGCAACAGGACGCTTTACCCTGCCACACAAGCAGGAGAACCCAGTCATCGCTGTCAGGCGATTTTTGCGACCACATCACCCCTTACAACTGACTCTCCTGACTCCAACCTTATATATTATTTTATGTGAAGTGCAATTGAGCGAGAGACCAACATCTATCTGTAATACCAAAGCTGAACCGAAAGAAATTATTATAGCATCATTCACTAACTTAAACAAGGAGAGCGTCTAGAAGAGTTGCAAGAGATTTCAAAATTATTTGAAAGCCCAAAAGTGATTTTATTGAATACATTTTCTCTTTTATATTTCAAAACATTCTTTTGTAGTTTTGGTAAATAGATCTGTGAAAATAAGATGTTAGTGATATTTTTATTTTTTCCCTTCATTAGACGGCAATTCATCCATAGCACCCTGTATATCTGTGAAAATGAGATGTCAGTGTTATTTTCATTGAGTTTCATTTAGACGACAATTTATCCATCGCACCCAGTATATCTGATAAAATGAGATGTCAGCGTTATTTTCATTTTGGCCTCATTTAGACGACAATTCATCCATCGCACCTAGTATATCTGTTAAAATGAGATGCCAGCGTTATTTTCATTTTGGCCTCATTTAGACGACAATTCATGCATCACACCCTGTATATCTGATAAAATGAGCTGTCAGTGTTATTTCCATTTTGGCCTCATTTAGACGACAATTCATTCATCGCACCCATATATGCATAGGTATACATATAGATATACGAGGATGATGGCACAAAGTCAGAAAGTTTATGAACGGCACGTTTCGCCGACGTGTGCTGCGTCCTTCAGGTCGGAATGAACGACGAAACTTTGTGAATGGAAAATCCGTTGGGAATTTGGAGGATAAGAGGAACAATAAATAAAAATACCTGATCAGATCCGATGACCAGAAAGCAAAGGTAGCGGCGAATCAGTCTGTTAGAGTTTCCAGTTGCTAAAGAGATCAACAGAGAGTTGGTAGGAGAACGTTACGAGGTTTCGCTGATCGAAGGAAAAAAGAGATCCGTTAGTCTGAGATCTCAGAAGACGTAATTATTGTCCTACAAATGTTACTTAACTCACCACCCAGACCATGCACATAAAGCCGCTAAATAAATAAATACCTGATCAGATCCGATGACCAGAAAGTAGAAAGTGTTTGTTTGTTTGTTTGCTTAATACATATATATAGATGTCAGTCGATTGTCATACGTGATACACACTTGGGTGATCATGTCTCGAAAGAGACATAACTGACTGTGCAGAAGATTTTCCCGCAGTAGGTTGTCATTACTTTCTGCAGTAGATTTGTTTTCAACCAAGGCTATAGAACCCAATCTGTATTGCTATTTAACCCATAGCTAGAGGAAGAAGGAATGGATTAATATCTTTCCCTAGAGTATTTGCGTAACGAATTGAAATTGAATTCGAACTCGGTTCTTTGTTTTATCGTTCCGAGCCGATATCCACTGCACTACCCACGCATTTACATTTAAAAATATATCGGCTTTGTATACAAATAGTTATGTAATGTTTTTGAATATATAAATACATTTTATATAGAAATCAGTTGTTAACTGGGGCATAGGATGACTTGTAAATTTTAATGCCTCCAAAACAAAATTACTTTTATTTAACTGCCATTCATAAAAACACTTTCCTGCTCGCCATCAGAATGGCTGATGCTATACTCTCTGAGATCAACACAATGCGCCTCCTTGGACCCACATGTGCGTTGTGGTGGAGTGGATATCGACTCGGAACGACAAATAGGGGAGCCGAGTTCGAATTCCAACTGGATTCTTTGCATTCACCTACGCACAAATACCCTTGGGAAAGGTATTAATCTGTCTCTTCCCACCAGTTATGGGTTAAATAACAGAACAGATTGGGTTCTATAACTTTGGCTGGCAACCAGTCTACCGCAGAAAGCAATGGCAACCTACTACGGGATAATCTTTTGTCCAGTCAGTTATGTCTCTTTCGAGACATGATCGCCAAAGCGTGTATCACGTATGGAACTTAACTGACTGATATTTTGTATGGACATAGGTACATCTAATGTAAACTTATTTATAAATGAAACTTTGTCTGTGTGTGTGTGTGTGTGTATGTGTGTGTGTGTGTGTATGTGTGTGTGTGTGTGTGTGTGTGTCCGTTACCTATAATCTCCGAAACGGCTGAACCTATTTTCTTGAAAATTTACACAGTTGTACTATAAGCGTCTGCGAGTGTTCTTAGATAGGTTTTGTGTCGAGGTACCTCCGATAAATATCGAAAATCGATAATCGAGAAAATACAAGGAGTGGACCGATTTTAATCAAATTTCATACACTCATAGACAAAGACATAAGAAACGATATTTCAAGGTTGCAGTTCTTACAATAGTGCAGAAAATCGATAATATATATATATAAAAGGCAAGATGTTTGTGTGTGTGTCTGTTTATCTGCCTGTATGTCTGTATTTTTTTCAGCCTTTTTATTTTAGTTTTTGCTTCGGATTTGGCTCTAAGTAGCTATATTTGTAGTTCTTAGTCTCAGCCATGATACCATTTACTCAGAGGACTTATTTAGCCTTCAAAATTCAGTTTACGACGAAAAAACTTATTTGATATCGATAGCAGGAAATCAAAATTTGACTTACATCCATTCATTTTTCTTTCTGTCTACGTTTTCGCTTTAATTGGAATCAACTATTGCTTTTTAGTCTTTCGTGCCAACGTCCAAAGAGTCTGAGCTTCAGGACCATGGATTAGTTTTAAAGCTTTCATTACACCCGAGCAACGCCGGGCTATTCTGCTAGTGAATGCATAAGTATATTCTGTCTACGCATAGATACATAAATACGTATAATTAAACGTTTATTTCTATGCGGGCTCGGTGACTATGACCCTGCGTTCCCTTTCTGTGGTTTATAACTTCAGCTTTCTATTGGTGCAAGACAAACAAATCCTTTGAACGTTTTGACCAAGTCAGTTTTTGAATGAGAGAAACATTTCTTTTGATGCCATCTCCGCTTTCAAGATTCCGTTCCTGATTTCTGTGGATGCTAAAATGCGTTTCCTTAAAAAGGTCAAAGGTTCTCGATTTCGTTCCACTATTATTTTATTTAATGGTTTCAGGCATCAGAACCGAATTTGAATAGTCGCAAGTTCAGCTTCCAAATTAAAAAAAAAAAAGACAAGGTGAAAAAAGACAAGATTGATCATCCCCTTTGCAACGAATGAAACGGTATCAAAGTCAGTAAAGACTGGTTTAGAATTTGCGAAACATCTTACTTATAAATATTTGTGAAAGATTTATCTTACAAGAATTTTAGTCTATGTTTCTTCCAATATTTACGTACATGCTCACTTTTGTGCCAATCTTTCATGTTGGCGACGTCTATAGACCGCACGTAAATAGTGGAAATGATTATACTGCCTCATCCCAGAAATTCTCCACCCACGTCTATTGAACAGGTTAAGAGGCTCATCCCTTGTTCCCTGTTTAGGATGTGGTTTCCGGCTTTCTCTTTTCCAGTCTTCTCACTTTTTTTTTTTTTTTTGCAATTGGAGTAGATAGATCTATCTATCTATCGCCCGGTTCACACTCCACCCACGTCTATTGAACAGGTTAAGAGGCTCATCCCTTGTTCCCTGTTTAGGATGTGGTTTCCGGCTTTCTTTTTTCCAATCTTTTCACTATTACGTAGCCCCCTGCACATCAGTGGCGTTACCGCCTTGCTCGGGGTGATACGATTAAAAAAAAAAAGTCAGAGATTTGTGAAACATTTTACCGATATAAGAGATATTTATAAAAGACACAACTGATTGTTGCGTATTAAGGAAGGTCTTGATGCCGCAAATTATTCTTTCTTCAAAGACCCACTGAAAACATTGAAATGATAAAGACGAAACGGTAAACTGTTAATGGGAACAACTGTCTTGAAATTTAGAATCAGAATTTGCAACTGCTCAATTGATAAAGGAATATAATATATAAGAAAACTATTTCTTATAAAAATAAATTCATATAAAAAAAGAGATCCGAAGGCGAATTGGCATCACGAAGGACGCGTTCTAGAAGTTAAGTAGAGTATTAAGAGACAGGAAACTTTCGCTAGAAACAAAGAAAAGAGTACTGGGTTTCAGTGTGATGTCAGTGCTTCAATATGGCAGTGAGTGTTTGACAATATCATCAAAGATGAAGGAAAACCTTAAAACATTGTTTAATTGAAATATGGTGCTATAGAAGGTTGCTGAGAATATATCGAGCATGTGATAATTAAATCTTACATAGTGTGCATATGACAATATATATATTTCTTTGTCACTTTCGAGACATGATCGCCCAATCGTCTATCTCGTATGTTCCTTAACTGACTGATATATCATAGTCTGAAACTCACATAATTTATTGTTTACAGAAAGAAAAGTTTATTCTGAACATCTTACATCGTTTGGTTAATGCTAGCCATATTGTCAAAAATAATTGCATAATTAAATCTTACATAGTGTGCACATGACAATATATATATTTCTATGTTACTGTGTCTGTGTATGCTTTAGCTATATTTAGTCAGAATTAAACATTTCTCTGTTGAGCATCTATATTTATTGCGAGACCAATTTTACATACAATTCCCGACACAGTCTCTTTATAATGAAAATACATATCATTTTGGGAGACATGAATGCTTCTAGTTCCAATACAAACATTATTATTACGCTGGTAACTTCAAAAGATGCCAATGAATTCCAATAAGTTTAGTAAACTGTTCAGATATCCTGCACTCAGCGTCAATTCAAAGGAAAATAAATAGTTTGAATTAACAGGTATTTTTAGTTTATCTAACGTCATAAATGGATGTGCGTCATGGTGCAATTGATATCAGCTCTGAACGTAGAAATCGAGGAGCTGAGTTCGAATTCTAGTTGAATCCATTTTATTCACTTACGCGCAAATACCCTTGGGAAAGGTATTAATCCGTCTCTTCCTTCCAGTTATGGGTTAAATAACAGGACAGATTGGGTTCTATAGCCTTGGTCGGCAACCAGTCTACCGCAGAAAGCAATGGCAATCTACTGCGGGATAATCTTCTGCCCAGTCAGTTATGTCTCTTTCGAGACATGATCGCCCAAGCGTGTTTCACGTATGGCACTTAACTGACTGACTATAAGCGTCTACGAGTGTTTTTTGTCGATAAATATCGAAAATCAATAATCGAAAAAATCAGGTTATAGAAGGAGTGGTCCTATTTTAATCAAATTTGATACACTCACAGACAAAGACATAAGAAACTATATTCAGAAGTTTCAAGGTTGCAGTTCTTACAATAGTGCAGAAAATCGATAATATGTATATATAAAAGGCAAGATGTTTGTGTGTGTGTCTGTTTATCTGCCTGTATGTCTGTATTTTTTCAGCCCTTTTATTTTAGTTTTTGCTTCTGGTTTTCAGCCATGATACCATTTACTCAGAGGACTTATTTAGCCTTCAAAATTCTGTTTATGACGAAAAAAATTTATTTGATATCGATAGCAGGAAATCAAAATGTGACTTACATCCATTCATTTTTAACTTTAACTGGAAACAAGTATTGCTTTTTAGTCTTTCGTGTCAACGTCCAAAGAGTCTGAGCTCCAGGACCATGGATTAGTTTTACAGCTTTCAATACACCCGAACAACGTAAATTTGGTGACAAAATAATTGTGAGTTCGGTCTCTGGGCCGGGCAGTGTGTACTTGGAAACAGTGTGAGCAGTGACTGTGCACTGTAAAACTAAGCTACTCAAACGCCTCTCTAACAACAAAAAGTGCGACACAGAGATCCAAAGGCGAATTGGCATGGCGAAGGAAGCATTCCAGAAGTTGAGTAAAGTATAAAGACACATGACAATTTTTTTTTTAATCATATCACCACGAGCAAGGCAGTAACGCCACTAATGTGCAGGGGGCTACGTGAGAGTGAAAAGATTAGAAGAGAGAAAGCCGGAAACCACATCCTAAACAGGGAACAAGGGATGAGCCTCTACACCTGTTCAATAGACGTGGGTGGAGTGTGAACCGGGTGATAGATAGATCTATCTACTCCAATTGAAAAAAAAAACAAAAAAAGAAAAGTGAAAAAATTGGAAAAGAGAAAGCCGGAAAACCACATCCATAATTTCGCTAGGAAGAGAGTACTGGATTGCTATATGATGTCAGTTCTTCACTATGGCGGTGAATGCTGAACAATACCATCAATGATGAAGGAAAAACTTGAAGCAACTAAAATATGGTTCGAGAGAAGGATGCTGAGAATATCATATCGAGCATGATGAGGTTTTGGAAAGGATGGAAACGAAATGAAAATTAATACTGAGCATCAGGAAGAGACAGCTAAATTCCTGGGACATGCAATGAGGAAGGAGGGTTTAGAGAAACTGATACTAACAGGCCAGACAGAGAGAAAAATAGACAGGGGAAAGCAGCGGATAACATATTTGAAGGACCTAATCAGGTGAATGATGGAACGAGGGTTGCGTGTTGTAACAGGAGAAAGCGTGCTAAAAGCCACCAGGGATAGGGAGACGTGGAAAGCCACGATCGCCTACGTCTTGAAAGGACAGGTCACATAGAAGAAGAAGAATATCAATGTTGCTATATGGTTGCGAATCCGGGCTCTATATCATCGCGATATATAAATATTAAAACGCCTTTATCGGCAAAATCTTCCTTATACCTTGAACATCAACTGAAATTACTGTGACCAACATCAAATTCCTGGAAATAGCCAACAGTCAAAGAATCGATAATTATTAAACACTGATTTGGATAGTCAAGACATGCAGTAATTACAGAAGAGTCAAGGTTTCCAAGTCAAGTCTTGTTCAATGAGCACACTTCAGGACAAAAACACGTGGTTGCCCGCTTCGAAGATACAAGTACCAACACAAAGTAACATTGGAAACCACTGGAAAGAAACATCAATAAATTCAAGCCCTTATGCAGGCAAACCTAAATACCATCTTACCACATTTTGATATAACAATCTCTAATACACTTCGTGAACAAGTATTGAAATGGCTACAGGCAGCAATTAGTTCTAAAATCACAGTTTTTTCTATCAGACTTCTCGCTTGTAGAATTCTCTTCCAGTTTCTTGCTGTCCTGTTAACTGTGTCTTCAAAAATTTAAATGCATTATCATCGTTATATTCTGCCTTAATAATTTATCTTCTTTTATTGTTATCTGCCTTTAATAGTGTTTTTGTCATATTCTATAACACTACCTAACCATTTGCTTCTTAGTTTTTTCGTTGCCTTGTTTGGAGTATAATTATTAAAAAATAAACACTGAAATAAATAAACACTCTGAAAGCAAAACACTGCGCCTCCTCGGCTTACCTCTCACAACAGACCTCAAGTGGAATGACTACATAGAATCTATAGCTAAATCCGCTGCTAAGACAGTCGGTTCTCTGTGTAGGGCCAGAAAGTTTTTTCCGTCTAAAACAATCCTGCACATATATAAATCTAATATCCGCCCATGCATTGAATACTGCTGCCATATCAGGTCCGGTGCTCCTGCTATCCACCTAGGGGTCCTTGACAAAATCTAACGGATAATCTGTAATGTGATTGATCTCGACTTGGCATCCGCCCGTGCATTGAATACTGCTGCCATATCTGGTCGGGTGCTCCTGCTATCCACTTAGGTGTCCTTGACAAAATCCAACGAAGAATCTGTAATGTAATAGATCCCGACTTGGTAGCTTGGATACGGTTAATTTCTCACCGGCGCAATGTGCCTTCCAGGTATCTCTTATACAAATACTTTCACGGCTTCTGCTCCGATGAACTTAGCTCACTGGTGCCCCCTATATATAAATTTACACGAGCCACAAGATTAGCAACTAGGCCCCACCCTTTTAGTGTGAAGCCAATAAGTTTTTAACACAAATTCTACTCCATCAGCTTCTTTTATTGCACTTCCCGCCTGTGAAATTCTCTTCCATTTACTTGCTTTCCCGACAGCTACAATCTCCAAGAATTTAAATGTAAAGTCAATAGTCATCTCCTATCTCACTAACTTGTATCCTCTCTCTCTCATGCTCCTTTCTCCATTCATTCTACTCTCATCAGTATTCTCATTCTTTTCTTACCCACTTCCTGACACCCCCTATAACCTGTCACTCTTTCTCAAAAAATTCCTCTTGTATAACCCCCCCCCCGCGCAAAACAGTGGCAATAAAATGTCTTGCTTGGGATGATATGATTATATAAAAAAAAAGCTTTGTCGGATCGATATTCACCTGATAAAAACCAGAACGTTGGGTAACAGCAACAAAGATGGCGGCAATGATAATGATACTGTCAGCTGTTTCTCCATAAGGAAATATTTGGTATTCGTTGACCGAGCAGCCAGTACTGATTTGGGTGAAATTTATAAAATCTTTTTCTTGGAACACTTCGTAGCCTGTTGTTGGTGGTGGTAAGCGGGGTCGATAGAAGTACCTCAAGGTTTTGGGGAAAATGGAAATATAATGGAAACTTGTACTTAACACCGGGAAAAGGCAGTTGAAGTTTCTGACACACGTGATGATGAAAGAGGGCTTGGAGAATCTGATATTCACACGTCGGATTGAGGGAGAGACAGGGGAAAATAGCTCTTGTCATGCTTGATGAGCTTAAGCAAATGAATAGCAGAGCAGGGTTTAGGATAAATACCAAGGCAAAATCTATTAAAAGCTACAAAGTACAGGAAGATGAAGAGGGCAATGATCGCCTACGTGCTGAAAGGATACGCCACAGAGAACTAAACAAGACCCACACGCTGAGGTATAATGAGTTTTTTTTTATTTTAGCCCGAATGTAAAATAGTTTATGTGAATAACATAATTATTGTGCGTAAATATTGTTAAGGCAATTTAAAAAAAAAAAACTTCACTAAAATTATAAAATATGTCAATAAAAATTATTTCGTCCGTTCTTTCAAAAGTTGTAGACACGCAATTATATTTTGTTTTTGAACAATGAACATTTTGCACATTTCGCAAGCGACTCGCTGTCTGCACGAATTGTATTCGAACAGCATCAATGATAATGATAAACGCCAGGCAATCATATTTCCAGTCGAACAAAACCTGATTGGATTTATTAGTCGTTTTTGGTTCGACTAGTTTTCTGAAATGTCTTCTCTTTAATGTTTTTCATAAGATGTCGCCGATGAGAAAAATGAACAATGTGAATTAAATAATTCTGCACAACTGGATTTTGTTTAATTCAATTTGATTTTCTGCAATGTGTTATCATTTTTTACTTTTTTTATCGTTTCACCCCAAGTTAGACGGTACCCCCACTGGTGTGCAGGGGACTACCTAAGAAAAATGTGAAAGTTTAATCGGGTGGAGAGTAAAAAGAAAGACGAACTGGTTACAGTGGGTGTCGGAGAAAGGATAGGAGAAGGATGAGAATACGGTGTGAAAAGAGTTGCGAGGAGAGAGCGAGGACAGAAAAGAACAAGATACACGGGACGATGGGGTAAGGAGAGGGAAGGACAGGAGTCAAGGGGATAAGAAAAAGGAATTGACATTGTATTTAAATTCTTGGAGATTGTAGCCGTCAGAGAAGCAAGTAAATGCAAGGGAGTGCCACAGTATGACGTGCGAGAAAAGAAGCTACTGCAGTAGAAGTGACGGCTGCATTTGATTGATTTAACTGTAAAAGAGTTGGACTTAGTTGCCAGTCTTGTTGCTCGAGTAAGTTCTTGTAGAGGGGGCATCAGTATAGAATAGATAGAGGGAAGCCACATCCCGCCGATGAGAAAGTGGCTGGAGTCGAGCTTCCAGGTCGGGATCAATCACATTACAGATTCTCCTTTGGAGCCTGTCGAGAACTCTGAGATTTACACGCGGATTATTGTCCTTATCTTTGTTGTTATTATCGCACCGTTTCGGAAAATATACCCTCCAACCTTCCTCGTGGACTTTTTCATTCAACTAATCTCCGAGTATAACGTTGAAAATCTTTCGAATTGAAACTTTTGTTTACTTTATGTGTGTATATTCACTGCATTCACTTACTCACAAATACCCTTAGGAAAGGTATTAATCCGTCTTCTCTCCCTCCAGCTATGGGATCAATAGCAGAATAGATTGGGTGCTATAGTCTTGGTTGGAAACTAGTCTACAGCAGAAATAGAAACATACCGGGGAAAATCTTCTACTCAGGTATGTCTCTTTCGAGACATGATTACCTAAGGGTGCAATATAATCGATCTTGATTTATATATAGGCAAGTCGGTAACTAATTATACATATGTGTGTATACGCGTATACACACATCAATATATAAATATTAATCATGAGTGAATAAAACTGTGCTCAATATTATATAATAGAGCAAAAAATATACATTAATAAATGTACATATTAGCCTACGTTTTACAGATTTTTTTATATAATTTTCCATGTGATCTTATAATTTTTTAATTAAAAATTATATTGAAATTGTCCAATTGCTTCGATAAATAAAACATTCGAAGAGTTTTTTTTTTTTTTTTGGACAATTTATTAACTGAAAAGAAAAAATATATAAAAAATTAAACCACAACAATTTGTCATTTTTAACATAACTTGCATAGAAGAAGGATCAATTCTTAAATGCCCAATACACTAATATATATATATATATATATATATATATATATATAGTCATCCGCAGACAGCTCTGTTTCACTATATCACAGCTCATCAGTAAGGTTAGACATCCGATTGCTTTTTACCCAGGATTGAAACCCGACCGAATTGGCGTCAGCTGGCGATTCTACCTTTAAGCTATGGGAGCTCGGTAGGAGAAGGCCTACTTTTTAGCGTGTATATTATCATTATACACGCCTATATATATATATATATATATATATATATATATATATATATATCATTATACACTCCCATATATATATATATATATATATTATCATTATGTATATTATCATTATACACGCCCATATATATATATATATATATATATATATATATATATATATGCAAATGAATAAGAACAAACAAAATAATTGCAAAGTTCAAAACATTTAAGAGACATGACTGATCTCACAGAAGATTTTCTATCCTGCTCTTTAAACTATGGCTGAAAGGAGAAGAGATGGATTGTATCAATAAGTAATAAATAATTAGTGGGGGATCAGTTTACTACATAATAACAATAGAAAACCGACCCTCCTAATTTCTGCCCAGTAGAAGCTTTACTCATGCTTCCAACTATTACCTTCATTCAGTCAGTTAAGTGCCACGCATTGGTGATCCACGCTTTGGTGATCGTATCTCGTAAAAGACATGATTGACTGTGCAGAGGAATTTCCTACCGTAGACTGTCATTACTTTTTGTAGTAGATTGATTACCAACCAAGACTATAGAACCCAATCTGTCTTGTTATTTGAACCAGGGAAGAGACGCTTCTCAAGGGTATTTGTACTTAAGTGAATGCAACGAATTCGATTGGAACTCGAACTCAGCTCACCAACTTCTCGTTTCAAGCCGATATCCACTGCACCAGAACGCACATTTCAAAGCGGCTTCCTCGCGTTATGTATTTTAGATCCGTTATCATAGCAACGGATGCAGAGGATATCTATTCGGAACGACAAATCCGGGAGCCGAGTTCGAATTCCAGTTGAATTCCTGCGTTCACTTCCGCACAAATACCCTTGGGAAAGGTATTAATCCGTCTCTTCTCTCCAGTTCTGGGTTAAATAATAGGATATATTGGGTTCTCTAGCCTTGGCTGGCAACCAGTCTACCACAGAAAGCAGTGGCAACCTACTGTGGGATAATCTTTGGAGACATGATCCCCCAAAGCGTGTCTCACGTATAGCACTTAACTGACTTCATGATAATAATATTTAGAGACATAAGTAAAGTTTCTACTGGGTAAAACGTTGGGGATCAGTTTTCTATTGTTATTAAGCAATAAACTGATCCCCCACAAATTACTGCTTATTATTACAATCCGTCTCTCTCTTCAGTTATAGCTTAAAGAGCAAGATAGAAAATCTTCTGCCCAGTCGGTCCTGTCTCTTTCGAGACATGATCGCCCATACTGTGTATCACATATGGCACTTAACTGAATATCATAGCAACAGTCCCGATACTTTTTGATCAATCCTCGTGTGTGTGTGTGTGTGTGTGTGTGTGTGTGTGTGTGTGTGTGAATTGTCTTTGTACATGCTAAGAAACAAATTCCAATAAATCCCTTCCACTTTCTAGAAACAAATAAAGTTTAACACGTATTTGTTTGACTCCAATTCTCTACAGCAAACCAAAGTGACGATTCTAAATCTAGCCATTTAATAAAGCTTTAGGTCATAGCTGAAACAATTCATGAGACAAAGCTTCGACCCAATCATATTATCTATTTATACCCGCGGTAAATTGAAGAGACGCTTATCAAATTTACTTTGGAGACGCTGGTTGCATGGCCAAATTTAAACACCCACATTAAATGCAGACATCAGAATAATTTTCAAGTCTAGGGCAATTTGTAAACGTCTCATATATCCTCCCTTTGTTTTTTCCCCCTCTGCATACTAGTAGCCAACAAATGATGACCTACAATTGGTATGATACTGTATTGTTGTGGATCTTAGTCGCCAATTTCTTGTGGTGTTGTGGCGAAACTTCGCTTCAAAGTTGTAGTGACCGGTTTGTGCCGGAAGTAAAACACGGAACAAGAAGGTTAGTTCAAAACAGTGTATTAATATAACAAACAAACAAGATATTCAAAGGAAGTGTTAATAATAGTAATATAGAAATGAGTAAGCCCGAAGGTATTATTACGCTGCCTGACTAGTAGCTGTCGTTAACTGCTTCCGTTAACTGCTGTATTTACTGCTCGTAATTCCGGCTCCTTAGAAACCATGCAGGTATATAGCAAGAGGAAGAGTTCATTCTTCGTAGGAGGTTACCATATTAAATGTCATATACCGCATTGCATAGAAGTAGAAAGTACCCAACTGTACACTTTAGTTTTCACACCCCTATACATTGCACCGAGTCTGTTGGCCAGTATTTTTCACTACCGTAAACTTATCGTTATTATACATAAGAAAATTGATTGCATGATCATCAGCAAAAGAAGCAGCCCAAAATGCCAAATACAGGTGGGGAATACTAAAATCAAGCAGGTACAAAAATATAAATATCTGGGAAGTGTTCTAACATAAGACGGAAAGTATGACATAGAGACCCGTAGGTGACTTGGCATGGTGAAGAAGCAATTCGGAAGTTAAGTAGAGTATTGAGAGACAGGAAAATTTCGATAGAAACTAAGAAGAGAGTACTGGACTGCTATGTGATGTTAGTTCTTCAATATGGTAGTAAATGCTGCACAAAATCATTGAAGATGAAGGAAAAACTTGAAGCAACTGAAATGAGATTCTACAGAAAGATGCTGTGGACATCATGGATCGAGCATGTGAGCAATGATGAGGTTTGGAAAGAATGGAAACGAAAATGAAATTAATACTGAGCAACAGAAAGAGACAGCTAATGTTTCTGTGACATGCAATTAGGAAGGAGGGCTTGGAGAACCTGATACTAACAGGCCAGAAAGAGGGAAGGAGAGACAAGGGAAATCAGAGTGTAACGTATTTGACTGGCATGGCAGAACGGTGGTTGCGTGGTGTAACAGAAGAAAGCGTACTAAGAGCCACCAGGGATCGGGAGACGTACAAGTCCATGATCGTCTACGTCCTGAAAGAACAAGGCACAGAGAAGAAAAAGAAGAATTCAATATTCATATTGACCGGGTAGATACCCCCATCATACCTGGTGTGTCTTACAACACGACCAAAGAAAATATCATGGTAAACAAGGTATACATACATACATATTCTCCGGATTTCTTCCCGGTGCACCACCTGATGTATGGGAGTATGCAGGTTCAAATCCTGCTGGAAGATAAATATTTTCCAAAACAAGATTTCTTGAACATTTAGGCCGGTGGATATTAAAAATATACTGTATAGTTATAGAAAAAAAAACAGACTATCCACTAAAACACAAGTATGAGTTAAAAATATCCAAACAAATAAATTTAGATAAATATGTTCATCATCATTTATCCATCACACCCAGATGGTGCATAGGGGAGCAACTTTTTGTTGCTGTTTCTGTAACGAACTGTTTTATACGGGCAGGGTTGTTAGCCCTGCACCCAACCCCCAAACCTGGAGGACCATTCTTGGTCCTTACGTATACAGAACCTGGTATTCCCAAATGGTCACCCAAACTGTTTTTTACGGGGCAGGGTTGTTAGCCCTGCACCCAACCCCCAAACCTGGAGGACCATTCTTGGTCCTTACGTTTACAACACCTGGTATTTCCAAATGGTAACCCATTTAAGTACTGACCAGGCTCGGTGTTGCTTAACCTTGGTGATCGGACAAGAACCAGTGTATTCAACACGATATAGCCGTAGACAGATAAATATGTTAGTTAATACCAATTTCGTAAATCGTATAATTTTCGTAATATATATATATATATATATATATATATATATATATATATATATATATATATATATATATATGAGTATTTAAGCACTAATCTCTCTTTTATACAGGCTTCATTATAAATTATAAACAAGGGATTATTATTAAGTTTTTTATATAATTGTTCGTATATTTTTTCTTTTCTGAATTCAAATGATGTAAGAATTTCGCTAAGGTTATACTTTTAGCCATTATTAAGAATTAATTTTATTTTACTTCTAAATGAACATGTGTAAAGTTTATGCATATTAGGTCTTGTGTATGTTAAGTTCCGAACTACGTAAGCAAATTGTTACTGAGTTCATAATTGATGTTATTAAGTATAGGATCTCTCTTTTTTATTAATAATGTCTCCAGTATTTTTAATTTTCGTTTGCATGTGGATGATGGTATTGTGTATGTATTATCAACGAGGATATCACGCATAGGTCCTGGAAGATGATGATGCGTGTTTAAATAAGATCTGATGAAACTGTTGTGGTGCAAGATGCAAGGTCAGTCGTCTCACCAATTTCGTGGTGGTATAGCCAATGTCATTGTTTTCTGATTTGGGTAGTTGAGGAACACATTTCTTCAAAATACACATAAATTCGTAAACGACACTGGTTCTCTGCAGTTTAGATTTTGCAGGTGAATTATTATTATAGACAATGAGGTTGTCAGTTTTTAATTTTTTATAAAAGATAATATAATTTTCTTGTTTGAATTGGTCGGTGTTGCATAATTTCAGATGATATTGCGAATTAAATATTCGTTATATCTGTAATCTAAATCTAATCTAATCTAAGCTTATTTATGAATGGTACTTTATCTGTGTGTGTGTGTGTGTGTGTGTGTGTGTGTGTGCGTGTGTATCCGTTACCTATAGACTCCGAAACGGCTGAACCGATTTTCTTGAAAATTTACACAGTTGTACTATAAGCGTCTGCGAGTGTTCTTAGCAAGGTCTTGAGTCGAGGTACCACAGATAAATATCGAAAATCGGTAATCGAAAAAATCGGGTTATAGAAGGAGTAGTCCAATTTGAATCAAATTTGATACACTAACAGACAAAGACATAAGAAACGATATTCAGAGGTTTCAAGGTTGCAGTTCTTACAATAGTGCAGAAAATAAATAATATATATATATATATATATATATATATATATATATATATATATATATATATATAAAAGGCAAGATGTTTGTGTGTGTGTCTGTATCTGCCTGTATGTCTGTATATTTTCAGCCCTTTTACTTCAGTTTTTGCTTCGGGTTTGGCTCTAAGTAGGTATAATTGTAGTTCTTAGTCTCAGACGTGATATCATTTACTCAGAGGACTTTTTTAGCCTTCAAAATTCAGTTTACGACGAAAAAACTTATTTGATATCGATAGCAGGAAATCAAAATTTGACTTACATCCATTCATTTTTCTTTCAGTCTACGGTTTCGATTTAACTGGAAACAACTTTTGCTTTTTAGTCTTTCGTGCCAACATCCAAAGTGTCTGAGCTCCAGGACCATGCATTAGTTTTAACGCTTTCATTACACCCGAGCAACGATGGGCTATACTGCTAGTTATTGTATATTTGATTTTGCAAAAAAATATTAATGTTGTTGTTTTCATGTGAAAGACCCCCGTTCGTATAGTTACCATCAAAATATTTGTAGAACAAACACAGGAATGCCAGTTAACGTCGGTGAGAAAGTGACTGGAGACGAGAAAACAGGTCAGGACCGATTGAATTATCAATCCATTTCTGGATTTTGTCAAAAATCTAGATATGTACAGTAGAAGCACCAGACCAGATATGGCAACTCTATTCAATACCCAGGCGAATGGTAGATTTCTGAAGGTAGAAGATACATTCTGACAAGAAAATTCTTTTGGCACGTCACAGTGAAATGACCTTTCTTGCAGTAGACAAAGTAGATGACACAGTATAGGTGTTCCACTTTATATTATTGAAAAGCGTGATGCCAAGAAAAAGTAGAGGGAGTGGCTCTTCTGGAGTTTAGCCTCTGCCAACCTGATGGTAGATAGAAAAGTTTCACTATCCTGATTCTATGAAAGCAGTTTTGTGTAGAAGGCATTCAAATATACAAGCCATTTCTTGCCCGGGTTAACAACTGATTGGAGGCTTTTTCAAGGGCATCTGCTACGTTTACTTTTTCAGAACTGTTGGATTTGCTGCTAAGACAAACTACATCATTGATGAAGATCAAAAACAGCGTAGGTCCAAGGAGCCCTGGGGGAACACGACTGTGTTAGTGTCAAATGATCTAGAAGGAACCCCGTTCAGTATGACCAGAAATGTTTGAATTAAGCTAAATATATGTCTCGTAACCTTCAGACTTGCGTAGAAGGCCAGCATGTCAAACCCTATTCGACGCCTTCGAGAGAAACCCGGGTTTCATCATTCTTATCTAAAGCTGGGTGGATAAATTCAGAAATGCTCATGAACAGTAGATCTGGAGAGACAGGAGCCATATTGTTTGTCATAAAGAAGGTCGTGCGAAGTAAGATACTTCATCAGTTCGTTATTGATTAAGGTCTTAAATATTTTGACGAAGAGACTAATAGGTTGATAATTTGTGGAGTCAGCAGGTTACCTAGAGTTCTTAAAAACAAGAACTACGGAGGAGGACGTTCAGTAATTGAAAGCGAGAATCAGCGAGGAATTTGTTATAAAGTCTGGAGAGAACAGGATCCATCTCAGGGGTATATTTCTTTAGGGCGATGACAGAGATCCCGTCACATCCGCCAGCCTTGAAAGGATATAAATTTGAGATGATCTCAGAAACCAGTGACTTGGTTATAAATATGTCACGCTGTGTAACCAAAAATGAAAATGTAGTAGTGGTACTCCAGATTAATTAAGAGTGAAACTGGAAGAGAACTTCCGAGCAAAGCATTCTCCTTAATCAGCAGTAAATATCAATACTTTGAATTAATTGAAGAGGGGAGGCACTGAGGATTTGCTATTGTTCAACACACTTTTACAAAGCCGTCGAGAATTCTTCTTCTATGTGCCCTGTTCATTCAGGACGTAGGTGATCATGACTTTCCACGTCTCCCTATCTCTGGTGGTTCTTAGCACGCTTTCTCTTGTTACACCACGCAACCCCCGTTCTGTCATCCAGGCTCTTCAAATATGTTATCTGCTGTTTTCCCTTGTTTCTTTTTCCCTCTATTATGCCTCTTAGTATCAGGTTCTCCAAGCCCTCCTTCCTCATTGCATGTCCCATGAACTTTAGCTGTCTCTTCCTGATGCTCAGTATTAGTTTCCTTTTCGTTTTCATCCTTTCCAAAACCTTATTATTGCTCATTAGCAGCATAGCCCGGCGTGGCTCGGGTGTAATGAAAGCTTGAAAGCTTTAAATCTAATCCATGGTCTTGGAGCTCAGACTCTGCCTAAAGAATATTTGTGTGAGAATCGGACAAAAATTGTGGATTTGTATAAAGGACATACAGACAGATAAACAGACACACACACTTGCCTTATATATATATATATATATATATATATATATATATATATATATGTATATATATATATATATATATTATCGACTTTCAGCACTATTGTAAGATCTGCAACCTTGAAACTTCTGAATATCATTTCTTATGTCTTTGTCTATGAGTGTGTCAAATTTGATTAAAATCGAACCACTCCTTCTATAACCCGATTTTTTTGATTATCGATTTTCGATGTTTATCGGGGGTACCTCGACACAAAACCTAGCTAAGAACACTCGCAGACGCTTATAGTACAACAGTATATAATTTCAAGAAAATCGGTTCAGTCGTTTCGGAGTCTATAGGTAACGGATACACAGACACACACACACACAGACAAAGTTTCATTTATAAATAAGTTTAGATTTAGATTAGATATGCTCGATTCTAAAGCCTAGTCAGGCAATAAGCAGCGTGACTATAACGTTCGGACTTACTTATTTCTATTTACTCGTTACTAACATTTAACTTCGTACCTTTTGCACTGTCTTGAACTTACCTTTTTGTTCTGTGTCTTACTTCCGGTACAAACCGTTCACTACAACTTTGATGACGAAAATTCACAACAGAATGAAAACTACTTTTGCCGTAAGATTGTCAGATGCAGCGAACAAATTCCAAATTCCAAGTGAAATATGTTCCCACGTATTTTAGATTCAAATTACCTAATGTCCAGCGTTCTAGGATATGACCCGTTGTCTAATTTCGATTTAAATTCAAATATACATCAGATTATTGGAGTTTTAGGACTGTATGTACAATATATACAGCAGTTTCTATTATTCTATAAGATTTAACTTAGTACAAGCCGTAATATCAACCATTAAATGTCTCTCATTTTTAATGAAACCTGGATAAAAGAGAGATTGCTACCCATATATATATATATATATATATATATATATATATATATATCGGCAGCAATACATACATACATATATATATATATATATATATATGGGCAGCAATCTCTCTTTTATGCAGGTTTCATTAAAAATGAGAGAAAAAGTGTGATGCTTAAGTTTTGTATGTAATTTTTCATGCGATCTTATGATTTTTCTCGTTTGAGGACATAAAATATTTAAGAATTGTTCAAATGTTTTGTTTATCCGAGCGGTTTCGGCTATACTTTTAGCCATTTTAGAGGATGAATGTTATTTTACGTGTAACAGAATGTATGTGGTGTTATGTATGATGTAGAGTAGTGGTATGTGTTATGTACCGAACACAGTAAGCATGTTGTTAGCGTGTTCGGTAGTTGATGTTATTAAGTGCTGGGTTTTTCGTTTTAATTAATTAGGCCGCTATTATTTTTAGTCCTTTTTTTTTTTTTTTTGCATGTGAATGATACTATGGTATCTGTGTTATAAAAATAGTGTGTTTTGGATAGGGTTTAGTAGGTCTCCGTGTGTGTTTAAATGAGATCAAATTAAGCTCTGTTAAGAGAGATATAGCGTGAGTTTTCGTGTCAGTTTCGTAGTGGTGTGGTCAATATAATTATTTACGAAATTAGAATCAAGGACATGTGAATGCATAAATAATGCTTGTTCGTTGTGGTTTGGATCTCATAACTAGCAGTATAGCCCGGCGTTGCTCGGGTGTAATGAAAGCTTTAAAACTAATCCATGGCCATGGAGCTCAGACACTTTGGATGTTGGCACGAAAGACTAAAAAGCAATAGTTGTTTCCAGTTAAAGCGAAACCGTAGACTGAAAGAAAAATGAATGGATGTAAGTCAAATTTTGATTTCCTGCTATCGATATCAAATAAGATTTTTTCGTCGTAAACTGAATTTTGAAGGCTAAAAAAGTCCTCTGAGTAAATGGTATCATGGCTGAGACTGAAAACTACAATTATGCCTACTTAGAGCCAAACCCGAAGCAAAAACTAAAATAAAAGGATTTTAAAAAATACAGACACACAGGCAGATAAACAGACACACACACACAAACATCTTGCCTTTTATATATATATATATATATATATATATATATATATATATATATTACCGATTTTCTATACTATTGTAAGAACTGCAACCGTGAAACTTCTGAATATCGTTTCTTATGTCTTTGTCTATGGGTGTATCAAATTTGATTAAAATCAGACCACTCCTTCTATAACCCGATTTGTTCGATTATCGATTTTCGATATTTATCGGTGGTACCTCGACACAAAACCTAGCTAAGAACACTCGCAGACGCTTATAGTACAACTGTGTAAATTTTCGAGAAAATCGGTTCAGTCGTTTCGGAGTCTATATGTAACGGATACACACACACAGAGACACAGACACACAGACACACACACACACAGACAAAGTTTCATTTATAAATAAGTTTAGATTTAGATTAGATATGCTCGATTCTAAAGCCTAGTCAGGCAATAAGCAGCGTGACTATAACGTTCGGACTTACTTATTTCTATTTACTCGTTACTAACATGTAACTTCGTATCTATTGCACTGTTTTGAACTTACCTTTGTGTTCTGTGTCTTACTTCCGGCACAAGCCGTTCACTACAACTTTGATGACGAAAATTCACAACAGAATGAAAACTACTTTTGCCGTAAGATTGTCAGATGCAGCGAACAAATTCCAAATTCCAAGTGAAGTATCTTCCCAGGTATCTTAGATTCAAATTGCCTAATTGCCTAGTTTGGTCTTCATAGTCGTAAAATGGAGCCTGGCTAGTGAATGCGAGTAGAATTTATTTTAGAGTTTGAGAATTTATAGCAGGTGCTGATATTGAGCTATGTTTATACTAGCAGTATAGCCCGGCGTTGCTCGGGTGTAATGAAAGCTTTCAAACTAATCCATGGTCCTGGAGCTCAGACTCTTTGGACGTTGGCACGAAAGACTGAAATGCAATAGTTGTTTCCAGTTAAAGCAAAAACCATAGACTGAAAGAAAAATGAATGGATGTAAGTCAAATTTTGATTTCCTGGTATCAATATCAGATAAGATTTTTTCGTTGTACACTGAATTTTGAAGGCTAAACAAGTCCTCTGATTAAACATGGCTGAGACTGAGAACTACAATTATACCTACTTATAGCCAAACCCGAAGCAAAAACTAAAATAAAAGGGCTGAAAGAAATACAGACACACAGGCAGATAAACAAACACACACACACAAACATCTTGCCTTTTATATATATATATTACCGATTTTCTGCACTATTGTAAGAACTGCAACCTTGAAACTTCTGAATATCGTTTCTTATGTCTTTGTCTGTTAGTGTATCAAATTTGATTAAAATCAGAGCACTCCTTCTATAACCCGATTTTTTCGATTATCGATTTTCGATATTTATCGGGGGTAGCTTGACACAAAACCTAGCTAAGAACACTCGCAGACGCTTATAGTACAACTATAGTGTAAATTTTCAAGTTAATCCGTTCAGCCGTTTCGGAGTCTATAGGTAACGGACACACACACACACACAGACAAAGTTCCATTAGTTTTAAAGCTTTTATTACACCCGAGCAACGCCGGGCTATACTGCCTATATATATATATATATATATATATGATCATTCACGTACAAGCATGTTTCGCTGTATCACAGATCTCCAGTGTGGCTAAACATCCACTTGCTTTCAGCCGGGATCAAACCTCGACCGGTTTGGTGTCATTCTGAGTGCCTACTCCCTAAGGTATGGGCATGGAATGAGAGAGGAGGAAATTTTAGCGTGTTACATATATGCGGTGTGTACACACGCCTGCCACCGTGAGAACTCAATTCATTGCGTAATATATTTATGGAGGGCGGTATCCTTCGGTCTCGGAAGATCACCATGGAACTGCACCCGCTAAGTTATGGCTCAGTACTACACAGGGGGTATAGTATCGAATGTAACCAGTGCATATGAAGACTCTCTCTCGCGATGTAGCAGTGTTGTTTTCCTTCCTTTCGAGAACACTTCGCCCCGTCGGTAAGCCTCCGTTCCTTCGCTCCTTATACTAGCCCTCGGCCTAAATCATGTTTCCAGTGCGAGCGATTGTTGGCGATGTTTTCCCGCCTCTCGATGTCCGTGTCCATCACATCCATGTCGCTTTGGAAGACGTCCTTGAAGCGAAGATGAGGTCACCATTGTGCCCTCTTGTTGGTGGCCAGTTCCTCGTGGAAAAAGACCTTCCTAATACTCCCATTAGTAGACTGTTGCTTCCCGTGTTATATATCACTCATTTTATTTCGTTTAATTCTCGCTATCCTCTAAAAAGAAAAGCAATATCAGTTGCAGTGTGAAAATTAGAATTTTAAAATAAAAGTCCCAAAGAAAGCGACCCTTGTTCGAAATAAGTGATGTTATTTTTAACAAATAACAAAAAGGTACCAATTAGTTAAAACTATTATCGCTATTGACAATTGCCTGTTACTGAAATATTTTTTTATTTGTTTCCATTGTTTTGAACAGAAAATGCTAAGTTCAGTCAACTACCTCGGCTGACATATCAGATCAACATGTCGAGGACTTTAATGCGAAATCCTTAATTAATTTTTCACCGTTTAAGATGTTGGAAGTTAGTAATTACTGCGTCCAGCCAATAAGCAACAGGTGTCCTGATTTGTGATTTGTTGACAGGTAACAGCTTAATGTAATTAGAAAAAGGTAAGGACATCGGGGGTGGGAATTTAATTACGATTGCAAAATCTCAGCCCAAATATTTACTGACATATCACCATAGCAACAATTTAATTAAAACTCACCTTCGCCAAGAATCGAATGTTCGGTTACTTTACAGACATGTCAACCTTTTTTTTTTTCCTTTCGAGCTAATCTTGTGGTGCTCAGTAAACTACGAACATATTTGCTTCACCTATTCAGTCAGTCAGTAAAGTGCCATTCGTGATACACGCTTTGGGTGATCATGTCTCTTTCAAGACATGACTAACTGGGCAGAAGATTATCCCGCAGTAGGTTGCCATTGCTTTCTGCGGTAGACTAGTTGCCGACTATAGAAGGCTATCGAACCCAATCTGCCCTATTATTTAACCCATAACTGGAGGAAAGAGACGGGGTTACTAACTTTCCTAAGGGTATTTGTGCGCAAGTGAATGCAAGAAATTCAAGTGGAATTCGAACTCGGTTCCTAGATTTTTCGTTCCGAGTCGATATCCATTGCACGACGACGCACATCCTGTGCTTCACCTATTAAAAAGGCTAAACTATCTATTGCGTAAAATTTAACTTTCAAAACCTGTCCAAATATTTTTTCAAATATATTGGCTCTCTCTTCAAAACATTGGCGATCATGTATCTCCACAACTTCCTATTCTTTGTTGATTGGTTTGTTTTGTTCTATGGCATATCAACCTCGATATGTTATTTAATGCTAACAAGATTTTTACAACAGATTTGTTTAAATTGAATATGTTTTCTTTGTAAAAAATCAGTTCATAGATTAGGTTTCAATGACGTATTTTTGTAAAGAGGGCTTTATTGAGAGTCAGAGGCATTGCTGGTACATATTTTTTTTTTCCTCAAAAATATATTGCTGTTAATATTTTTTTTTCTTTTTGTCCAAAAATGTATTGTTGGTAATTTTTTTTTTTTTCATAGAAATATTTCTGGTAATATTTTCATCTCCAAAAAGTATTGCTGGAATTTTCACTATAAAAATCTATTTTCATACTTTCATGGTATTTTGCCCCAAGTTTAGGGTTAACTATTTGCCCATAGCTGAAGCCCTTACAGGTGCTACCACCCCAAGTCAGGGTGGCCCTTGGAACAACAGCGATTAAAAGGTGGTTCCATTCTCCTAAAAACTTCCCAATTAGAGACCTTGCAGTCGGATATACTTTATCGTCATATCCAGAAGGCCTCATTGTTGGAAGGGTTACCCCTCTGCAGAGGTGCAGTCGGCGTATTCTGAAACCCCAGCCTCAGGACGACCTAACCTTTGTAATTCGAAATAGCTCTCGCCCAACCTTAATATCATTCGCAGCCCCTGTCCTTCCATTCATTTACGCACTCTCAGTAGGTAAGTTATTCGTTGATTCTTTCTGTTGCCTTAGGGCCTAAGTGATAATGGCTCTCCACAACTTCCTATCTTTATTGCTCTAAGCCAAGTTTTTCCATTTACCCTCTCCCAGTCTCTGGTCGGAAGATCCATTTAGAGAATCGTACTGGTTATAGTTACTACCTGTTCCTTTAGTTTCAAGATCTGGGCAATAATGGCTCTCCACAACCTCATGTCTTTGTCGCTCTAAACCATGTTTGTCCCCTAACTATCCCTCCGAGTCCCTAGTCTATAATCCATTTATAAAATCTAACTGGTGATGTTACAAACTGTTTCTTTATGTCCATTCAAGACCTGGGCGATAATATCTCTCCACAACTTCCTATCTTTATTGCTCTAAGCCACGTTTTTCCATTTACCCTCTCCCAGTCTCTGGTCGAAGATCCATTTAGAGAATCGTACTGGTTATAGTTACTACCTGTTCCTTTAGTTTCAAGATCTGGGCAATAATGGCTCTCCACAACCTCATGTCTTTGTCGCTCTAAACCATGTTTGTCCCCTAACTATCCCTCCGAGTCCCTAGTCTATAATCCATTTATAAAATCTAACTGGTGATGTTACAAACTGTTTCTTTATGTCCATTCAAGACCTGGGCGATAATATCTCTCCACAACTTCCTATCTTTATTGCTCTAAGCCACGTTTTTCCATTTACCCTCTCCCAGTCTCTGGTCGAAGATCCATTTAGAGAATCGTACTGGTTATAGTTACTACCTGTTCCTTTAGTTTCAAGATCTGGGCAATAATGGCTCTCCACAACCTCATGTCTTTGTCGCTCTAAACCATGTTTGTCCCCTAACTATCCCTCCGAGTCCCTAGTCTATAATCCATTTATAAAATCTAACTGGTGATGTTACAAACTGTTTCTTTATGTCCATTCAAGACCTGGGCGATAATATCTCTCCACAACTTCCTATCTTTATTGCTCTAAGCCACGTTTTTCCATTTACCCTCTCCCAGTCTCTGGTCGAAGATCCATTTAGAGAATCGTACTGGTTATAGTTACTACCTGTTCCTTTAGTTTCAAGATCTGGGCAATAATGGCTCTCCACAACCTCATGTCTTTGTCGCTCTAAACCATGTTTGTCCCCTAACTATCCCTCCGAGTCCCTAGTCTATAATCCATTTATAAAATCTAACTGGTGATGTTACAAACTGTTTCTTTATGTCCATTCAAGACCTGGGCGATAATATCTCTCCACAACTTCCTATCTTTATTGCTCTAAGCCACGTTTTTCCATTTACCCTCTCCCAGTCTCTGGTCGAAGATCCATTTAGAGAATCGTACTGGTTATAGTTACTACCTGTTCCTTTAGTTTCAAGATCTGGGCAATAATGGCTCTCCACAACCTCATGTCTTTGTCGCTCTAAACCATGTTTGTCCCCTAACTATCCCTCCGAGTCCCTAGTCTATAATCCATTTATAAAATCTAACTGGTGATGTTACAAACTGTTTCTTTATGTCCATTCAAGACCTGGGCGATAATATCTCTCCACAACTTCCTATCTTTATTGCTCTAAGCCACGTTTTTCCATTTACCCTCTCCCAGTCTCTGGTCGGAGATCCATTTAGAGAATCGTACTGGTTATAGTTACTACCTGTTCCTTTAGTTTCAAGATCTGGGCAATAATGGCTCTCCACAACTTCCTATCTTTGTAGCTCTAAGGAATCTTTGTTCATCCGTCAAAATTCTCAGTCACTGATCTGCGATCCAATTATAAAATCTCACTGGTTCGGTTACAAGCTCTTTCTCTCCTTCCCTTCATAACCTAGGCGCTAATGGCTCTCCGCAACCTCCAATCTTTGTAGTTCTCAGCCACATTTATCCTCTTACTATTTGTTATAGTGCCCTATCTATAGGAATGAACTCTTCCTCTGTCAATAAATACTAACCTGCGTTCCTTCTAGGGAGGCTCTGCAACGAAACTATGTTATTGGGCGCCGGCATGTCTTTTTCACTTGATGTCCAATACTGTCGGCTTTGTGCCACATCTAAAAAAAGACATGTCGGCGCCCAAAAACATCGTTTCATTCCTCCCAGGACTTGGTCTGCGATCCCTTTATAATATCTAACTTATTAGGGTACAAACTGTTTCTCCATATTCCTTCAAGACCTTGGCGATAATGTCTCTCCACAACGTCCTGTATTTTGTAAATCTAATTATTGTTTGTTCTCTTACCATTTCTCGTAATTCTTGTTCTGCATTCAATTCATACAAGCATATGTAAGTTTCAGATTCTCCAAGCCCTCTTTCCTCATTTTGTCATAGAAATTTCAACTTCAACTTTCTAAATATAAGTATGTAAGTGTTTCTATTTTCTCAAAAACATCCACGTTGTTCACATTCCATCCACGTGTCTACGATCAAATCACGCCAATACTCGTTCAATCACCAAGTTAAGATGTGTCAGTCAGGTCAGGAAATTTAAAAATTTAAATACAGGGTATCTGCAAAGTCCATGTGCCCTTTACAAAAGTGTATAACTATTTGTATTTGTGATAGATAGTTGCACACGAACTTTATGGACACCCTGATAAATTGTTATATTTATTTTTAAATATCTGTTGTTTTTTTTCCTCTCGCCTTAATAATGCTTTTCTTATATTCTTTCGCACTTAGTAACAACCCTGCGTCTTAGTGGCTTTTTTGCCTTTTTTTTTTTTTTTGCCTAGTTGCCCGAGTAAATTCTTGTAGAGGGGGCACCAGTGACCTAATTTCGTCGGAGTAGAAGCCATGAAAATATTTATAGAAGGGACAGAGGGAAGTCACATCCCACCGGTAAGAAAGTGGCTGGAGTCGAGCTGCCAGGTCAGGAGCAATCACATTACAGATTCTCCTTTGGAGCCTGTCGAGAACACTGAGATGAACAGCAGGGACGCCTGACCAGATATGCCAACAGTATTCTACGCACGGTCGGATGGTTGATTTGTATATGTCCTTGTAATTCCTATATTCTTTAAAACCCTCTTGTCAAAAACATTCTTTGTGCATATTATTATCACCAACCCTCGGTAATCATATCTATAATCAGGCCGCTAGAAATAAATATATAATATCGTTTGATTATAAACAGAATATCTACTTAAATACGAGTATCGATCAAAAATAATGTTCAAACAAATCATTTCAAATTGTCGGTTGTTTATAACCAGTTTCGTTAATCTTCGTTACTTTCCGTACAATGATGATTATCGTAAATAATCAGGCAGGCAGAAATAAATACATAAGACTGATTATAAACAGAATATCTACTTAAATACGAGTATCGATCAAAAATAATGTTCAAACAAATCATTTCAAATTGTCGGTTGTTTATAACCAGTTTCGTTAATCTTCGTTACTTTCCGTACAATGATGATTATCGTAAATAATCAGGCCGGCAGAAATAAATACATAAGACTGATTATAAACAGAATATCTACTTAAATACGAGTATCGATCAAAAATAATGTTCAAACAAATCATTTCAAATTGTCGGTTGTTTATAACCAGTTTCGTTAATCTTCGTTACTTTCCGTACAATGATGATTATCGTAAATAATCAGGCCGGCAGAAATAAATACATAAGACTGATTATAAACAGAATATCTACTTAAATACGAGTATCGATCAAAATAATGTTCAAACAAATCATTTCAAATTGTCGGTTGTTTATAACCAGTTTCGTTAATCTTCGTTACTTTCCGTACAATGATGATTATCGTAAATAATCAGGCAGGCAGAAATAAATACATAAGACTGATTATAAACAGAATATCTACTTAAATACGAGTATCGATCAAAAATAATGTTCAAACAAATCATTTCAAATTGTCGGTTGTTTATAACCAGTTTCGTTAATCTTCGTTACTTTCCGTACAATGATGATTATCGTAAATAATCAGGCCGGCAGAAATAAATACATAAGACTGATTATAAACAGAATATCTACTTAAATACGAGTATCGATCAAAATAATGTTCAAACAAATCATTTCAAATTGTCGGTTGTTTATAACCAGTTTCGTTAATCTTCGTTACTTTCCGTACAATGATGATTATCGTAAATAATCAGGCAGGCAGAAATAAATACATAAGACTGATTATAAACAGAATATCTACTTAAATACGAGTATCGATCAAAAATAATGTTCAAACAAATCATTTCAAATTGTCGGTTGTTTATAACCAGTTTCGTTAATCTTCGTTACTTTCCGTACAATGATGATTATCGTAAATAATCAGGCCGGCAGAAATAAATACATAAGACTGATTATAAACAGAATATCTACTTAAATACGAGTATCGATCAAAATAATGTTCAAACAAATCATTTCAAATTGTCGGTTGTTTATAACCAGTTTCGTTAATCTTCGTTACTTTCCGTACAATGATGATTATCGTAAATAATCAGGCAGGCAGAAATAAATACATAAGACTGATTATAAACAGAATATCTACTTAAATACGAGTATCGATCAAAAATAATGTTCAAACAAATCATTTCAAATTGTCGGTTGTTTATAACCAGTTTCGTTAATCTTCGTTACTTTCCGTATAATGATGATTATCGTAAATAATCAGGCCGGCAGAAATAAATACATAAGACTGATTATAAACAGAATATCTACTTAAATACGAGTATCGATCAAAATAATGTTCAAACAAATCATTTCATAAATTACCTTGTAACTCCGATAATCCCTAAAGGTTCCTCATTGATCACATGCTCTGTCCATGGAATTCTCGTTTATTTCTCAACTATTATCTTTTATTCTCGTCACTAAAGTGCAGTTATTTTGCAGTAAACCACAGTCCGAGATGTTAAAAAATTCGATAGCTCAACCTCTGTGCTACTACTTAAACATTCAACCCCCCACAAATAGTGAAGTGATTTCAGAGGTGTTAACATATAATGGCATTTATAGCTCTGGAGATTTCAGAAATTGGAGACGCATTGGCTAATTCGAGCAGACAGCTTTTATTGTTTTGTTCAGTACTACTTTCTGGCATTGTGCCATCCATTTAGGCAATTGCCTGGGACAAGGAACAGATCAAATGAAACTGAAGAACACTACCAGTTGCTCTAATCTCATTCTGAGGTAGTACCTAGGTAGGACAGTTTTAGGGTACGCTTTCACATTTTTATACAGGATAACTTGTCTTAAGTGGGTGAGGGCTTTTGGTCTCTTATAAACCCTTAGAAAATCGTTGTTTCCACTTAATCTGGTTAAAATTTTCTTGCCGAATTGAGACTCAAAATCTGCTATACAAATATATTTTTTTCTTTTATGAGCAATATTTCTCCAGGAAATGGTGGGCACAGCTCTCCACAACTTCCTGATTTTTGATGCTCCATCTTTTAACCCATTACCATCCCTTTTCTGTGATTGTTCTGCCATCTATTAACACAAAGACATCTCTTTATTTCAATATATATCTTGTGGATGTTATATTTCCAGGCCTTCTTTCCTCATTAAGTGTCCTGGAAATTTTAACGCTTTCTGATAGTCCATATGAGTTTCTTTGTTGCTTTTATTATCCTTAAAACTTCTTTGTTGCTCATGAGCTCAGTTTTTGGATTCGTCGGTTAAACCCTGTCTTTGTCTCTTCAAGTGTCATCTATAAAGAAATTGTCCAAGATTCATTTTAAAATAGATTAGATATGACAAAACAGTTCAATCCTGGATATGACAATAAACTGAATACGGCAGCAAGGCCTCTGATTGGAAGGTTGTGAGGAGCATGGAACCACCGCTTAATTGCCTTACGGCCATATCACGTTGAATACACCAGTTCTCGTTCGATCACCGGAGTTAAGCAACGTTGAGCCTGGTCAGTACTTAGATGGGTGACCGCTTGGGAATACCAGGTGCTGTAAGCGTCTAGTGACGGATGTGCGTACTTACGGCCATATCACGTTGAATATACCGGTTCTCGCTCAATTAACAAAGTTAAGCAACGTTGAGCCTGGTCAGTACTTAGATGGGTGACCGCTTAGGAATACCAGGTGCTGTAAGCGTCTAGTGACGGATGTGCGTTGTGGTGCAGTGGATGTCGGCTTCGAAAGAGAAATCGATGAGCCGAGTTCGAATTCCAGTTGAGTACCCTGCATTCACTTAAGCACTGTTACTCTTTAGAAAGGCATTAATCCGTCTCTTCTCTCTAGTTATGGGTTAAATAACAGGATGGGGCCTGGCGGCAACCCATCTAGTGTTAGTGTCACAATAAAAACACTCTTGGTAGCCCTGGTGAAGCATCAAGTATTCAGCTATTTGACAAGATTATGAATTTCGCTATAAACTGCGCCAGGGTTCCAAATGCACAGGGAATACTGGGAGAGTTGTAGTGAGTTCTATCTCGGCCGAGGCGACAGGACGACGACTTAATTGCTGTTGTTCCCAGGTCCACCTTGACACGGGGTGGTAGCACCTGTTAGGATCCCAACTATGGGAAAATAGTTTGGCAACCCAAATTTGGGTCAAAACATTATGAAAGGATAAAAATAGACTTTTATTGTAAACATTCCAGGAACACATTTGTTAAGGGAAAAAATGTTACCAGGAATACATTTTTGAAGGAAAATAAAATATTGCCAGCAATACATCTGACTCTCAACAAAACTACTTTTCAAAAATATGTCAATAAAACCTGATTTTCAAACTGATTTCTTACAAAGAATATATATTCTGTTCATATAAATCTATTGTAAAATCTTGCTGGCATTAAATAACCCATTGAGGTTGATATACCGTAAAACAAAATAAACCCAAACCCTGATTTTCAAACTTATTTCTTACAAAGTATACATATTCTGTTCCTATAAATCTATTGCAAAAATCTCGTCGGCATTAAATAACCCATTGAGGTTGATATGCCGTAAAACAAAATAAATCCAAACCCCGATCTACAAACTGATTTCTTACAAAGAATATATAATCTGGTCATGAAAATTTATTGTAAAAATTTTGTGGGCATTAAATAACCCATTGAGGTTGATATACCGTAAAACAAAATAAACCCAAACCCTGATCTACAAATTGAATTCTTACTAAGAATATATATTCTGGTCATGCAAATTTACTGTAAAAATGTTGTGGGC